>PVKB01006607.1:0-56956 GCA_004027205.1 Ctenodactylus gundi
CTAGGTATTTAATTGTTTGCTGAGCTATTGAGAAAGGAATTGTTTTTCTGAGCTCTTGCTCAATAAGTTCATTGTTAGTGTAGAGAAAAGCTATTGATTTTTTAGTGTTAATTTTGTAGCCTGTGACTTGGCTAATTTTTTTTATTATTTCTGGGAGTTTCATAGTAGAGTTTTTAGGTTCTTCCATGTAGATAATCATATCATCTACAAATAAGGAAAGTTTGACCTCCTCCTTTCCAATGCAGATTTCCTTTATTTCATATTCTTGTCTGATTGCTATGGCAAGTGTTTCAAGGACTATGTTGAATAGGAGTGGTGAAAGTGGGCATCCTTGTCTTGTTCCTGATTTGAGAGAGAACGATTTCAATTTTTCTCCATTTACTATGATATTTGCAGTAGGTTTAGCATATATGGCTTCTATAAGATTTTTTTGAGACAGGGTTTCATTCTGTGGTGCAGGCTGGTCTTGAACTCACTTCAGAGCCCAGGCTGGCCTCGGACTCACGCCAATCCTCCTGTCTCAGCTTCCTGAGTGCTGGGACTAAAGGCGTGCACCACCACGCGCAGTTCATGTGGTGCTGGGGAATCAAATTAGGGTACTTAGCGCTTGCTAAGCAAGCACTTTAACCACTGAGCCATTCCTCTAGCCCTTCTATAAGTTTTAGGTAGGGCCCTTCTATACCTATTTTTCTCGGTGTTTTTATCATGAAGGGTGCTGGATTTTATCAAAGGCTTTTCCTACATCCGTAGAAATAATCATGTGGTGGTTGTATTCACTTTTGTTTGATATGGTATATTACATTGATTAATTTATGTATGTTGAACCAACCTTGCATCTCAGGGATGAAGCCCACTTGGTCATGGTGTATGATCTTTCTGATTACTTTTTGGATTCTGTTTGCCAGAATCTGATTGAGGATTTTTGAATCTATATTCATTAAGGATACTGGTCTGTAATTTTCCTTCCTGGTTAAGTCTTCACCTGGTTTGGGGACTAGTGTGATACTAGCCTCAAGAAATGAGTTTAGTAGTATTCCCTAACTTTCTACTTTATGAAACAGTTTGAGGAGTTAGTTCTTCCCTAAAGTACTAAAAAAATTCTGCTGTGAATCTATCGCGGCATGGACTTTTATTTGTAGGTAGAGCTTTTATTACTGCTTCAATTTCTGTGTGCGTGATGGGGTTGTTCAAGATTTTTATATATTCCTCATCTAATTTTTGTATTTTATATGTATCTAGGAAGTTGTCCATTTCTTCTCAGTTCTCTAATTTTTTAGAATATAGGTGTTCAAAGTAGTTTCTTATAATGTTCTGGATATCAGCAGAATCTGTTGTAATTTCACCCTTTTCATTTCTAAGCGTGCTAGTCTGTGCCTTTTCTTTCCTTTTCTTGATGAGATTAGCAAGAGGTTTGTCAATTTGGTTAATTCTTTCAAGGAACCAGCTCTTTCACTCATTAATCTTTTTTATTGTCTTTTTCATTTTGATCTCATTTATTTCGGATCTGATCTTTATAATTTCTTCTCCTCTATTGGCTTTTGGGTTAAGTTGTTCTTGTTTCTCTAGGTCCTTAAGGTGCATCATTAGCGAATGTATTTGTGACTGTCTCTTGTGTTTTGATGTGTGCATTTATGGCTATAAATTTTCCTCTAAGGATTGCTTTAATTTTGTCCCACAGATTTAGGTATGATGTACTTCCATCATTTAGCTCTAAGAAGTTCTTGATTTCTTCTCTGATTTCTTCCATGATCCATTGTTTGAAAGTTGCTAAGTCTCCATGTATTTGTGTATTTTCTTCTGTTTCTGCTGCTGTTAAGTTCCAGTCTTATTCCACTATGGTCTGAGAGTATACAGGGAATTATTTCTATTCCTTTGTACTTGTTTAAGCATGGCGTATGTCCTAGGATGTTGTCTACTTTAGAAAATGTTTCATGTGCTGCTGAGAAGAATGTGTATTAAGTTGATGTTGGGTGGAAAACTCTGTAAACATGTCACGTCCATGGTTTCTATAGCATCTTTCAGCAGTTGTATATCTCTGTGGATTTTTTGTCTGGTTGATCTATTTGTGATAGTAGAGTATTAAAGTTCCCTACTATAATTGTATTGGGTCCTATGTGTCCTTTAAGATCTAGTAATTTTTGGTTTACATAATTGGGTTCTCTAGAGTTGGGGGCATATATTTTGATAATTGTGATTTCTCCCTGTTCTAGTGTTCTTTTAACCAGTATGTAGTGGCCATCTTTGTCTCTCTTGACCTGTTTTCTTTTGAAATCTAATGAGTCTGATCGTAATTTACCAACCCTGCTTGTTTTCAGTCTATGAGTTTCCTTGTGGGTGAAGTGTGTCTCTTGTGGGCAGCAAATTGAGGGTTTCTGTTTTTGATCCAGTCAGCTAGTCTGTGTCTTTGATAGGTGAGTTGAGGTGGTTCACTTAATTATTGAGGAATATTTGGTGTGTCCTACCATTGTAGTTTTCCCACGTTGTTTACTTGCTTTACTTTTTTCTCAGCTCATTCTCCTCTAGCTTTTGTCTTTTTTTCTCGGGGGTCACTTGTGTCGTTGACCTCTCTTTCTCTATCCAAGTTTGCTTTGAGGATTCTCTGCAGTGATGGCTTAGTGGCTGCAAATTTCCTTAAGCATTCTATATCATGGAAAATTTTAATTTCTCCCTCTAGTTTAAAAGTTTTGGTGGATATAGTAGTCTTGGTTGGAATTTGTGTTCTTTTAGTGTTTGAATGACATTGCCCCATGATCTCCTGTCTTTTAGAGTCTGGTATGAGAAGTTTGCAGTTACCCTGATGGGCTCAACTTTGTAGTCACCTTCTGCTATTTTCCTACCCCTTTCAGTATTGCCTCATTGTGTAGGGATTCCAAGGATTGAATTGATGTGCCGTGATAAGGCTCTCTTCTGATCAATATTGTTTGGTGTTCTATATGCAAGCAGTAGTTCAATGTTCATTTCTGTTCTTATATTTGGAAAATTTCTTTCCACACTTTCCCTGAATATGACTAACCCTAACCCTAACACTAACCTTAACCTAACACTAACCCTAACTCTAAACCTAACACTAACCTGACCCTAATCCTAACCATAAACCTAACCTAACCAGAACCTAACCCAAACCCTAACCCTTACCTTAACCCTAATCCTAACGCTAACCCTAATCCCATCCCTCACATTTATGATTGCCCTAAACTGAAACCTAGACCAAAACATATCCCTAGCTATGACCCAAGTACTAACCATAAAGCTAACACTAACCATAACCCTAACCCTAACCCTAACCTAACCCTAACTGAACCCAGAACCTAACCTAGCCCTAATCCTAACTCTAACCCTAACCCTAACACTAACCTAACCCTAAATCTAACCCTAACCTAACCCTAACACTAACCCCAACTCTAACCCTTACCTAAACATAACCCTGACCAGAATCCTACCTTAACCCTAAAAATAACCCAAACATAACCCTAACCCTAATGCTAATCTAACCATAACCGTAACCCTAACCTAAAATACCCTAAACTAACCTTAAATGTAACCAAAAACTGATCCCTCACATTCATGATCACCCTAAACTGAAACCAAAACCAACACTTGGCCCTAGATACCTAGATATGACCCAACTAATAACCCTAACTCTAACTCAAATGAGAACCCTGATGCTAATGCTAACCTTAACCCTAACCTAACCCTAACCCTAACCCTAATCATAGCTTAAAACTAAACCTAGCCCTAACTCCAACCCCATCCCTCATATTGAAGGTCACAATAAACTGTAATCTAGACCAAAACTTAGCCATAGCCATGACCAAGTACTAACCCTAACCCTAACCCTAACCTAACCCTCACCATAACTCTAACCCCTACCCTAAGGCTAACCCTAACCCTAACCTGACACTAACTCTAACCATAACACTGACCTAACCTGAAACCTAACGTTAACCCTAACCTAACCATAACACTAACCCTACAACTAACCTAACTCCAACAATAAACCCAAACCTAACCTAACTCTAATCCTAACCCTAACACTAACACTAACCCTAAAATAACCCTAACCCTAATGTAACCCTAACACTAAGCCTAACCTAAAACTAAATCTAACCCTAACTCTAAACCTAATGCTACCCTAACCCTAAGCCTAACCCTAACCTAACCCTAACCTAATCTTAACCCTAAACCTAACCTTAACCCTAACCCTAACCCCTAACCCCTACCCTAAACCCATCACTCACATTCATGAAACCTAGATCAAAACTTACTCCTACCTATGACCCAAGTACTAACATTAACCCTAACCATTACTCTAACCTAACCCTAACACTAATCCTAACCCTAATCCTAACCCCAACTCTAACCATAATGATAAACTAACCTAACGCTAACCCTAACCGAATACTAACACTAACCCTAAACCTAATCCCATCCTTCACATTCATGATAGCCCTTAACTGACACCTAGACCAACATTAACCCTAGCTATGACCCAAGTAATTACCCTAACCCTAAGCTTAACCTAAGCCTGACCTTAATTCTAACCACAATGATAACCTAACCCTAACCATAACCAAACCCTATCCATAGCCCTAAACTTAAACCTAAACCTAACCCCATCCCTCAATTCATGATGACCCTGGACTGAAACCTACACCAAAACTTAGCCATAGCTAAGAACAAGTACTAACCACAAGCCTAAGCCTAAACCTACCCTAACCCTACCTCTAACTTAAACCTAACCCTAACCTAACCCTAACCCTAACTTTAAACCCAACCCTAAACCTAAATCCAACCCCAACCCCAACCCTAAAACTAACCATAACCCTAACCCCTACCCTAACCCTAATCCTAACCATATCCTAACCCTAATCCTTACCCTAACCCTAACTCGAACCCTAAACCTAACCCTAACCTAACCCTAATTCTAACCCTAACATAAAACTAACCCTAACCTAACACTTACACTAACCCTAATCCTAATCCCATCCCTCACATTCATGTTTGTCCTAAACTGAAGCCTAGACCAAAACTTAGCCCTGGCTATGACCAATTTACTAGCCCTAAACTTAATCCTAACCTAAGGCTAACCCTAACCTAACTCAAACCCTATCCCTAACATAACCCTAACCCTAACCCTAACCTCAACTCTAAACCTAACCCCAATCCCAACCAGAACCCCAACAACAACCCCAACCCTAACTCTAAACATAATCCTAACCCCTAACATGACCCTAACCCTAATGATAGCCTAACCCTAACAGCTACTCAAACCCTAAGCTGCATCCTAACCCAATATAACCCTGACCCTAATTCTAACCCTAACAAAACACTAACCCTAACCCTAACTCTAACCCTAACCTAACACTTACACTAACCAAAACCCTAACAATTATATAACCCTAAACCTAACCTAACCACAATCCTAAACCTAACCCTAATCCTAACACTAACCTACCCTAACCTAACCCTAAAGTAGCCCAAACCCTAACCCTAACTGTTAACTAACCTAACCCTAACCCTAATCTAACCCTAACCCGAACTCTAAACCTACACCTAACCCTATCCCTCACCTTCATGATCACCCTAAACTGAAACCTAGACCAAAACTTAGACCTAGCTATGACCCAAGTACTAACTCTAATGTTAACACTAAACTAACCCTAACTCTAACCTAATGCTTACCTAACCCTAACCTTAACTCAAACTCTAACCTATGCCTAACCCTAAAATAACCCTAACACTAACAATAACCTAACATGAGCCATAAACCTAACCCTAAACTTACCTTACCCTAACCCTAACCTAACCCTAACCCTAATCCTAAACTAACCCCTACACAAACTCTAACCTTAACCCCAAACCCAACCCTAACCATAACCATGACTCCAACCCAAACCCTAACCCTAACCCTAACCTAAACCTAATCATAACCCCAACCTCAACCCTAACCCTAACCCTCACCCTTAATTAACCAAACCTTAATCCTAACCTAACCCTAACTCTAACCTAACCCTAACCTAACCCGAACACTAAAGTAACCTAACCCTAAGCTTAATAGTAACCTAACCCTAACCTATGCCTAAACTTAACACAACCCTAACCCTAACAATAACCTAACACTAGCCCTAACCCTAACCTAACAATAACCATAAAACTAACCCTAACCTGAACCTAACACTTACACTAACCCTAACCCTCACATTCATGATCATCCTAAACTGAAAACTAGACCAAACCTTAGCCTTAGCTATGACCCAAGTGCTAAACGTGACGCTAAACGTAGACTTTACCGCAAGCCCAACCCTAACCCTAAGCCTAAAACCAACCATAACCCCAATCCTAGGGCAAAACTCAACTCTAACCCCAACCACAACTTCAACCCTAACCTAACACTAAACCTAACCTTAACCCCTACACTAACCCTGAACCTAACACTAACCTTAAAAATAAACCCTACTCTAACCCTAACCCCAAACCTAACCCCAACCGCAAACCCAACACTTACCTTAACTCTAACCCTTAACAATCCTAACCTAAACCTAACCTAAATAAACCCTAACCCTAAACCTAACCTAACCCTAACACTAACACTAACCTCATCCCTCACGTTCATGATCACCCTAAACTGAAACCTAGACCAAAACTTAGCCCTAGCTATGACCCAAATACTAACCCTAAACTAACCCTAACCCCTAACCTAACCCTAACCCTAACCCCAACCCAAACCCAAACCCCAGCCCCTACCCCAAACCCAAACCCAAGCCTAACCCTAACCCTAGCCCTAACCCCTACCATAATCCTAATCCCAAACCCTATTCTAACCCTAGCCCTTAACTAACCAAACCCTAAACTTAACCTAACCCTAGCCATAACCCAAACCTGAACTCTAAACCTAACCATAAACTCATCCCTCACATTAATGACCACCCTAAACTAAAATCTAGACAAAAACTGAGTCCTAGCTATGACCCAAGTACTAACCCTAATCCTAACCTTAACCTAACTCAAAACTAACCCTAACCTAACCCTAACCCTAACAGTAACATAACCCTAAACCTAACCCTAACCTATGCCTAAACCTAACATAACTCCAACTCCAACATTAACCTAACACTTACTCTAACCCTAACCCTAACCACATCTCTCACATTCATGATTGTCCTAAACTGAAAACTAGACCAAAAATTAGATCTAGCTATGACCCAAGTGATAACCCTAACCCTAAAACTAAACTTTACCCCAACCCCAAACCTAACCCTAAACAAAAAACCAAACCCAACCCCAAACCATACCTCAACATGAAACCAAACCCCAATCCCAACCCTAAAAATAACCCTAAACCTAACCCCTACCTTAAACCTAATACTAACTTTAACCCTCACCCTAACCCTAAACCTAACCCTAATCCCCCACCCCTACCATAACACTAACCCTAACACTATACCCAACCCCAAACCCAACTTCAACCCTAACACTAATCCTAAACCTAACCAAAACCCCTACACCAACCCTAATCTTAACCCTAACCCCTAATGTAATTCTAATCCTAAACCTAACCCCAACCATAACTCTAAACCTAACCAAAACCCTAACCCCAACCCCTATCCCAAGCAAGCCCTAACCCAGAACCTAAACCTTAACTAACCTAACCCAAACCCTAACCTATGCCTAACCATAACCCTAACCCTAAACCCTACACTAAAACTAACCCTAACCCCAGCCCCAACCACAAACCCAACACCAACACCAACACCAACCACAACCACAACCACAACCCTAAACCTAATCCTAACCCTAACCCCTACCCTCATCCTAACCATAACCCTAACTCAAAACCTAACATAACCCTAACCCTAACGTTAACCCTAATCCTAAACCTAAACCCAACCCAACCCCAACATTTACAGTAACCTTAACCCTAACCACATCCTTCACATTTGTGATTGCCATAAATTGAAACCTAGACCAAACTTAGCCCTACCTATGACCCAAGGACTAACTTTACCTTAAACCTAACCCCAACACCAACCCTAACCCAAACCCCAAACTCAATCCCAACCCCAACACTAACACCAACCCCAATATCAACATAAACTCCAACCTGAACCCCAAACTTAACATTAACCATAACCCAAACCCCTACCCTAACACTGATACCAACCCTAAACCTAACACTAATACTAACGCCAAATACCCAACTCTAACTCTAACCCTAACACTAACCCGTAACATAACCTGTACCCTAACCCTAAATGTAACCATAATCCTAACCCTAAACTTAAACCCTAACCCCTACCCTAACCCCAATCCCAACCCCAAACATAATCTTAACCCTAACCCTAGACCAAAATCCAACCACAACCCAACCACAACCATAACCCTGACACTAACCCTAACCCTAACCATAACCATAACACTAACCCAAAACCTAACATAATCCTAATCTAAACCCTCACCCTAAACCTAAACCCTACCATAAGCCTAACCCTAACCTGAACCCTAACTTTTACCCTAAATCTAACCCTAAACCCTACCCTAACCCTAAGCCTAATCCCAACTCTAACCCCAACCCCAAAACTAACCCTCACCCTAACCCTAATCCTAACCTTATCTAACCCTCACCCTAACACTAACCTAACCCTAACCCTAAACCTAACCCCATCACTCACAGTCATGATCGCCCTAAACTGAAACCTAGAACAAAAAATAGCCCTGGCTATGTCCCCAGTACTAACCCTACCCTAACCCTAACCTAACCTTAAACCTAACCCCATCCCTCACATTCATGATCGCTTTAAACTGAAACATGGACCAAAACTTAGCCCTACCTATGACCCAAGAATTAACACTAACTATAAACGTAACCCTAACCAACAATAACACTAACCTAACCCTAACCCTAACCATACCCTAACACTAACCCTAAGTTTACCCTAACAAAAACCCTTACCCTAATGCCAATGCCGAACCCAACTGCAACCCAACCCAAACCCCAACACTAACCCTAAACCTCAGGCTAAACATAGCCCTAACCCTAACCCTAACCTAACCCTAAACCTAACCCTAAGCACAAACCTAACCTAACACTAATACTAACCCTAATCCTAAACCTTAAACTCACCCTAATCCTAAAACTAACCCTAACCCCAAACCAACTCCAAACCTAAACCCAACACCAACCCCAACCCCAACCCCAACTCCAACCCCAACCTCAACCCCAATGCTAACCTAACCAATACCCTAACCCTTACACTAACCTTAACCCTAAAGCAAACCCTAACATAACCCTAACCCTAATCCTAAACTAACCTTAACCCTAACATAACCATAATCTTAACCCTAACCCTAATCCAAACACTAAACTAACCTTCACCCTAATCCTAACTTAACCCTAACCCTAACCCTAAAGTAACCCTAACCCTATCCTTACCTAAACCTAACCCTAAATCTAAACCTAACCAAATCAATCACATTCATGATCGTCCTAAACTGAAACCTACAACAAAACTTAGCCGTAGCTATGACCCAAATACTAAGCCTAACCATAACCATAACCCTAATCTAATCCTAATCCTAAACCTAACCCTAACAGAAAACTAACCCTAACCCTAGCCTAACACACTAACCCTAAACCTAACCCCATCCCACACATTCATGAGCCCCCTAAGCTGAAACCTAGACCAAAACTTAGCCCTAGCTATGACCCAAGAACTAACCCTTACCCTAACCCCAACCTAACCCTACCCCTAACCTAACCCTAACCATAAACAGTACCCTAACACTAACCCTAACACTAACACTAACCTAACCCTAAAACCAACATAACACTAACCCTAACCCTAAACAAAACCTAACACTGACACTAACCATAACCCTAACCCTTTCCCTCATATTCATGGTCTCCCTAAACTGAACACTAGACCAAAACTTATCCCTAGCTATGACCCAAGAACTAACCCTAACAGTAACTCTAATAGTAACCTAACACTAACACTAACCTAATGCTAATCCTAACTATACCCTAACACTAACCCTGACCCTCACCACAAAATTAACCCTAACGCCAATCCCAAAACCAACTGCAACCCAACCCGAACCGTAACCCTAACCTTAGCCCTAATCCTAACCCTAACCCTAATCATAACCCGTACCCTAATCCTAACAGTAACATAACCCTAACGCTAGCTCTAACCTAACCCTAAACCTAAACCTAACCTAACCCTAAGCATAACTCTAACCTAACATTAACCCTAAACCTAAACCTAACCCCTACATTCACCCTAATCCTAACTCTAACCCCCAAACCAAAAAAAATCCCTAAACCCAACTGCAGCCCCAACCCGCACCCAAACCCCAACCTCAACCCCAACCAGAACCTAAACTTATGCCTAAACCTAACCAATACCCTAACGCTTATGCTAGACCCTAACCCTAACCATAACCTTAACCCTACACCTAACAAAAACCCTAACATAACCCTAACCCTATCCGTAAACTAACCCTAACCCTAACCTAACCATAATATTAACCATAAGTCTAATCCTAAAACTAACCTAAACCTAAACCTGACCTTAACAATAACCCTAACCCTAACCCTTAACTAACCTAACCTTATCCCTAACCCAAAACCTATACATATCGCAAACAACATCCCCCACATATATGATCACCTTAAATTGAAACCTAGATAAAAACTTAGACCTAGCTATGACCTAAGTACTAATCCTAACCCTAAACCTAACAGAACACTAACCCTAACCTAGCCCTAAACCTAAATCTAAACTATGCCTAACCCTAACATAACCCAAACCCTAACACTACACTAACCTAACACTAACCCTAATACTAACCCAAACCTTACCTAACCGTAAACCTAAACCTAACTGCATCACTCATACGATAGCCCTAAACTGAAACCTAGACCAAAACTTAGCCCAAGCTATGACCCACGTACCAAACCTAACTAAACTTAAACCTAACCCCACCACTATCCCTAACCCCAACCGCAACCCCAACCCAAGCCTGAATCCCAAACCAACTCCAAAGCCAAAAACCAACTGCAAACCTAAACATAACCCTAAATCTAACACTAAAACTAACCCTAAACGTGACCCTAACCCATACTCTAACCCTAACCCCAGCCCCAACCCCCAACCTAACCCCAACACAAATGTAAACATAACTACAACCCCAACACCTACCCCAACACTTACCTGAACCCTAAACCAACTCCAACACCAACTACCAAGCTAACCCTAATGCAAACCCTTAACAAACCTAGCCCTACCCTAACCCTAACCCTAACCCTAACAAGAAGCCTAAACCTACATTAACCCCACCAAAACACAGCCCTAGCTATGAACCAAGCACTGACCCTAAGCCTAACAATAACCCTAACCTAATCCTAACTGAAACCTAACCCTAACACTAACGTAACCCTAACCCTAACTCTAAACCCAACACAAACCCAAACCACAACACCAACCCTAATCCTAACCCCTACTCTAACCATAAACCTAACCTTAACCCTAAGCCAAAACGTAACATAACCCTAACCCTAAACCTAAACCTAACCATAACCCTAACCTAACCCTAAACCTAACCCTAACCTAACCCTATGCAAAAATGTTACCTCACACTAACCCTAATACTGACCCTAATCCCTACCTCACCCAAAACTAAACCTAACCCCAAACCCAACCCGAATGCCAACTCCAACCCCAACCTCAACCCTAACACTATATCAAACCCTAAAACTAAACCTAACCCATACCTTAACCCTCATGCTAACCCTAACCGTAACCCTAACCCTAACCCTAACCCAAACCCTAACATAACCCTAACCCTAACCTAACCATAATCTTAACCCTAAACCTAACCCTAACACTAAACTAACCCTAAATCTAACCTTAAACTTAATCCTACCCTAAACCTAACCCTAACTCTAAAGGAACCCTAACCCTAACCTTACCTAACAGTAACCCTAAAACTAAACCTAACTGCATCATTCACATTCATGATCGTCCTAAACTGAAACCTATACCAAAACTTAGCCCTAGCTATGACCCAAGTACTAACCCTAACCCGAACGGTAACCCTAACCTAACCCTAATCCTAACACTATGCCTAACATAACCCTACCCTTACCCCTAACACTAACTTAACACTTATACTAACCCTAAACCAAAACCTAACCTTAACCCTAATTCCATCCCTCACATTCATGATCGCCCTAAACTGAAACCTAGACCAAAATGTAGCCCTAGCTATGACCCAAGTACTAAATCTAACCCTAAGCATAACCTAACCATAACCCTAACCCCAACTCTAAACCTAACCCCAAATACAACACCTAATGCAAACCCTAACCCTAACCCTAACCCCTACACTAACCCTAACCCAAAACCTAACCTTAACCCAACCCCTAACCCAACCCTAAACCTAACCCTAATCTAACCCTAACACTAACCTAAGTCAAACCTTAACATAACCCTAAACCTAAATCAAAACCCTACCCTAACACTAACACTAAATCTAACCCTAACCTAACCCTAACCCTAACCCTAACATAACACTAACCCTAACCCAAAACAAAACGCTGACACTAACCCTAAACCTAACCCCCTCTCTCATATTCATGGTCGCCCTGAACTGAACCCTAGACCAAACTTAGCCCAAGCTATGACCCAACTGTTTACCCTAACCCTAAAACTAACCTAACCATAACCCTAACCCTAACTGTAACATAACACTAACCCTAACCCTAAACCTAAACCTAACCCCATCCTCACATTCATAAATTGAAACCTAGACCAAAATTTAGCCCAAGCTATGACCCAAGTACTGACCTTAACCCTATTTCTATTCCTAACCGTAACCCTAAAACTAATCCCAACCCTATCCTTAACCCCCAAATCTAACCCTAACCCCACGCCGATCCCTTATCCCAACCCCAATGCGAATCCCAGCCCCAACCCAAACCCAAACCAAAAACCGAACCCTACCCCTAAACCTAAACCTAACCCTAACACTAATCCTAACCCACACCCTAACCCCTACCCTAACCAAAAAAAACCTCAACCCCAACCCTAACCCTAACCTAAACCTAACCATAACCCTAACCATAACACTAACCTATGCCTAACCATAATATAACCCTAACCCTAATCTTAACACTAACCAAAAATTAACTCAAACCCTAAGCTTAATCCTAACCTGATTCTAACCCTAACCCTAACCCTAACCCAAACACCAACATCAACCCCAAACTCAACTCCAAACCCACCTACAAACCTAACCCTAATTCTAACCCTAACACCAACACTAACCTAACCCTAAACCTAACACTAACAGTAACCCCTACCCTAGCCCCACCCCCAACACCAACTGCAACCCCAAACTCAACACCAACCCAAACAGCCACCCTACCCTAACTCTAACCATAACCGTAACAATAAACCTAAACCTAACCACAAAGCCAAACCCAACCACAACCTTAACCCTAACCATAACCCCCACCCTAAACCTAATAATAAACCTAACCCAAACCCTAACACAAACCTAACCCTAACCCGGACCCTAACCCCAACTCAAACCTTAACCTCTGCACTAACTGTAAACCTAACCCTAACCATAAAACTAACCAAAACCTCAGCACCAACATCATCTCCTAACTCCTCAAAACAAAACCCTAACCCTAACCTAATCCTAAACTTAAAACTAAACTAACCCTAACCATAACACTAATCTAACACCAAAACTACCCCTAACCCTAAATCCTACCCTAAACATAAACCTAACAATAACACTAATCTAACCCTAGCCCTAACCCCATCCCTCACATTAATGATCTTCCTAAACTGAAACCTAGACCAAAACTTAGCCCTAGCTATGAGCCAAGCACTAACCCTATCCCTAACCCTAAACATAACCATAACCCTAGCCCTAATCCAATCCTTAACATAACTCTAACAATAACCCTAATCTTAACTCTAACCAGAATGCCTACCCTAACCCTAATCTTAAACCTCATACTAAGCCTAACCCTAACCCCAACTCTAACTCTAAACCTAAACCCTACCCTAAACCTAACCCTAAAACTAATCCGAACCCCAACCCCAAACCAAATCCTAGCCCCTACCCTAACCTTAACCCTAATCCTAACTCTAATACTAACCCTAAACCTAACTGTAACATTCACCTAAACCTAACCAGAACCCCTAACCTAACACTAAACCTAAACTGAAACCTAAACCCAACACAAACACCAATCCTAACCCCCAATGCTAACCCTATCCCTAACACTAACCTTAACCCTAACCCCTACACTAACCCTAAGCCTAAGCCTAAACCTAACCCTAAACAAAAAATCTAACCCTAAACCTAACCATATCCCCACCCTAACCTTAAACCTAACCCTAACCTTAACCATAACCCTAACCTAACTCCTACCCTTATTCTAACCCTAAACCCAAACCAAAACCTACCCTTAACCCTAACCCTAACCCCAAACCCAACACCAAATGAAAACCCAACTACAACCACAACCCCATCCCCAACCCCAAACCTACCCGAAATCTAACTCTAAATATAGCCCCTACCCTAACTCTAACCCTAACCCTAACCCAAAACCCTACCCTAACCCTAAAAGAAACCCAAACGTTAACCCTAACACTAAACCCTACCCTAAACCTAAACCTAACCTGAACACTAAGCCTAACCACAAACCCAAACCCGACACCAAACACAACCCCAAACACAACCCTATCACTAATGCTAACCCTAAATCTTACCCTAACACTAACGCTAAACCTAACTCTAACCCAAACTCTAACATAACCCTAAGTCTAAACCTAACCCTAAACCTAAAACTAACCCCTACCCTAACCCTAACCCCAAGCCCTACCCCAAAACCAACACCAACCCCAACCACAAACCTAATCCGAAACCTAACCCTAACCCTTACCCTAACCCTAACATAACCCTAAACCTAACCCAAAAACCCAACACCAACCACACTAACCCTAACCCCTACTTTAATTCTAACTCTAACATAAACTCTAGCATAACCCTAACCCTAACCGTAACCCTAAACCTACCATATACCTAACTTTAACCCTAATTCCCAAACTAACCCTGAGCCTAAACCTAAACCTAACCCTAACCCTAACCCAAACATTAACATAACCCTAACCTTAACCCCAAACCCAACTCAAAACATAACCCTTACCCTAAACCTAAGCCCAACCCCAACTCCAAACCTAACCCTAAGCCTAACCCTAATGCCTAACAAAAACCTAATCCTAACCCCAAAACCCAGCCCCAAACCAAACCCAGTCCTAACTCCAACACTAACCCTAAACCTAACCATAACCCCTACCCTAACCTGAACCCAAACACTAAACCTAACAGTAAACCTAACTCTAAAAAAACCCTTAACATAATATTAACCTTAACCCTAAACCTCAGCCTAACCCAAAAGCCAACCCCAACCAAAAATCCAGCCCAAAACATAACACTAACCCTAATGTTAATCCCTACTCTAACCCTAACCCAAACCCTAAACCTAACCGAAACCCTAACATAGCCCTAACCCCAACCCTAACCAAAACTCTAACCCCATAACTAACCCTAACCCTAACCCTAGCCCTAACCTTAACTATAACCCTAAAGCTAAACCCTAACCTAACCCTAATACTAACCCTAAACCTAAACCGAACCCTAACCATAAGCCCTGACATAACCCTAACCCTAACCCCTACCATAAATGTAACCCAAACACTAACACTAAACCTAAACCCTACCCTGTCCCTAACCCTAAACCTATCCCAAACCCTAACCCTTAACCTAACCCCTACTCAAACCCTAACACTAAACCTAACACTAACCCTAATACCAACCCTAACCCTAAAATATAAAACTAAACATACCACTAACCCCAAACTCAACCCCAACACCCAACCCTAACCCTAACACTACCCCTAAAGCTAACCTCAACCCCTACTCCAACCCTAAACCTAAACCTAACCAATATCATAAACCTATTCCTAATCCTACCCACAACCAAAACCCCAACCCCAACCCCAACCCCACACCCAACCCCATACCCAACCCCAACACTAACCTTAAGCCTAAAACTAAACCTAACCCCTACCAAAACCCCAACCCTAACCCTACACTAACCCTAACCCTAATCCTAACCCCAACCCCAACCCTAAACCTAAACCCAAATCCAAATCCAACCCCAACCCTAACGGTAAACCTAACCCCTTCATTAAACCTAATGCTAACCATAAATCTAACACCTACCCTAAATCTAACCCTAATACTTACCCTAACCTTAACCTTAACCCTAAACGCAACCCCAACCCCAACCCTAACCACAACCCTAAACCTAATCACAAACCTAACCCTAATTCCAACCACAACCCCAACAACAAACCTAACCCCAACCCTAACCCTAACCTTAACCTCTACACTAACACATAACCCTATAATTAACCCTAAACCTAACCCTAATCCCAACCCTAACCATAACCAAAAGCCTCACCTTATCCATAACCCTAACCCTAACCCCTACTCTAAACCTAACGCTAACCTTAAGCCTAACCAAAACCCCAAAACCAACCCCAAACCTAACCCTAATCCTAACCCTATCATAACCTAACCATAACCCTAAACCTAACCCAACCCCAACCCAAATCGCAACCCCAACCTCAACTGCAACCCCAAACCTAACCCAAACCCTAACTGTAACCCGAACCCTAAACCCAACCCTAACCCTAACCCTATTCCTAACCTAAACCTAACCCTAAACCTAACTCTAACCTAACCATAACCATAACTATAACCTAACACTAACCTTTAACACTAACCTTAACAATAACACTAACCCTGACCCAAAACTAAACCTATCATTTACACTAACCCTAAACCTAACACCATCCCTAAAATTTATGATTGCCCTAAACTGAAACCTAGACCAAAACTTAGTCCTAGCTAGGACTCAAGTACTAACCCTAACCCTAAACAAAAAGCTAACCCTAACCCATACCATAACATAACCCTAACCCCAAACCCAACACTAACCATAACCACAAACACAACCCCAACACCAACCCAAACCCCAACCCCAACAAAAACTCCAAATCAAACCCTAACCCAACACTAAATCTAACACTAACACCTACCCTAAACCTAAGCCTAATCTTAACCCTAACCCAAACCCTAACATAACACCAATCCTAATCCTAACCATAACCCCTACCCTAACAATAACACTAACCTTAAACCTAACCCTAACCCTAAACCTAACCCTAACCCCTACTCTAACCCTAACCCTAAACCTAAATATAAAGCAGATCCTAAACCTAACACTAACCCTTACCCTTACCCTAACCATAAACCTAACCCTAACCCAAAAGGAAACACCAAACAAAAACCCTAACCCCAGGCCTAACCCTAAAACCTACTCTAATCCTAACTGAGCCCTAACTTTAACCTTAAGCCAAGCCCTAACATAACCCTAACCCTAACCCAAACCCAAAACCTAACCCTTACACCAACCCTAAGCCTAACCCAAACCCAACCCGAACACTATATCTAACACTAATCCTCACCCTAGCCACAACCCTAACTCTAGCCTCAACTCCAGCACCAACCCCAACCCTAACACTAACACCAACCCCAAACCTAACCTCAACCCCAATGCTAACCCCTCCCCTAACACTAACAATAAAGTTACCCCTAAACCTAACCCAAATCCCTACCCTAACCCCAACCCCAACCACAAACACAAACACAACCACAACACCAAACACAACCCTAACCCCAAACCTAACCCTAACCCTAAATCTAACCCCTACCCTAAAACTAACTCTAACCCTAACCCTAACCCTAACACAAACTGTATTATAAACGTAAACATAACCCTATCTCTAATTCCAAAACCAAACCCAACCCCAACCCTAACCTCAACCCTAACACTAACTCTAATCCTAAACCTAACCCAAACAAGAAACCCAACCCCAACCCTAACCCCAACTCCAACACTAACCCTAAAGCTAACACTAACACTAAACCCTATCCTAACCCTAACCCTATCCCTAACCCCTACCCTAACCCAAACCCAACCCTAACCCTAACCCCAACAGCAACCCCAAACTCAACAACCAAAACCCCAACAACCCTAACCCTAACCACTACCCTAACACTAACCCTAATCCTAACCCAAACACTATTATAAACCTACACCTAACACTAATCCTAACTCCAAAACCAAACCCAACCCCACACTAAACCAAACCTTAACACTAACCCTAAACCTAACCCCAACAAGAACCCTTACCCCAAACCTAACCTTAAACCTAAAAATAACCCCTACCCTAACCCTAACCCTAACCTTAACCTAACACTAACCACAACCCGAACACCCACCCCAACCCCAACCCCAATACCAACCCAAACACCAATTCTAACCCTAACCCTAACCCCTACCCTAACATTAACACTCACCCTGACTGAAAACTTAACATAACCCTAACACTAAACTTAAACCTAACACCAAAACCAACCATAACCACAACCTCAGACCTAACACTAACACTAACCCTAACCATAACCCCAAGATCAAACCCAACGCCAAACTTAACCCTATCCTTAACCATAACCCCAACCCCAACCCTAAACCCAACACCAACATTAACCCTCAACCTAACCCAACACCAACACCAACCCCGAACCCAAACCCAATCCTAACGATAATCCTAAACCAAAACTTAACCCTATCCCTGATGGCAACCCTAACCCCAAACCTAAACCTACCCCAAACCCAAGTACACTCCCAACCCGAACCCTAACCCCAACCCCAAACCTACCCCTAAAAGCTAACACTAGCACTAAGCCCTATCCTAAATGTAACCCTATTAGTAAACCTTATAATAACCCTAACCCTAAACTTAACCCTAACTCTAACCCTAAACCTAACCCAACCCTAACCCAAACCCCAACGCCGACCCAAACCCAAACACCAACCCCAACCCCAACTCTAACCCTAACACAAACACTACCATAACCGAAAATGTAACCGTAAACCCTACTCTAATCCTAACCTTAAATTTGACCCTAACCCTTACCCTAACCCCAATCCCAACCCCAAATACAACTACAACCACAACCCTAACACCAATCCTAATACTAACCATACACCCAACACCAACCAAGACCACAATCTCAAACCCAACCTGAAACCTAACCCGAACCCCAACACCAACACTAACAATAACAACAACCCGAACCCTAACCCTAAGCCTAACCCCTAACCTAAACCTAAACCTAAGCTTTACCCTAATCTTAACCCTAATCCTAACCATAACCTTAACCCCAACCCTAACCATAACCATAACCATAACCCTAAGCCTAACCCCAACCCTAAGTCTAAAACTATGACTTACACTAACCTTAACCCTAACCCTAAATGTAACCCTAACCCTAACCCCGAACTTAACCCAACCCTAACCCTAACAAACCCCTAACCAAACCGTAACCATAACCATAACCTAACACTAACCCTAAGCCTAAGCCTAACTCCTACCTTAACCCTAACCATAACTCTTACCTAACTCTAACCCTATCATAACACTAACCCTAACCTACAAATAACACTTTCACTAACCCTAACACTAACCACATCCCTCATATTCATGATCACCCTAAATCGAAACCTAGAGCATAACATAGCCCTAGCTATGACCCAAGTACTAATCCTAAACCTAACCCTAACTAAACCCTAGCATAACCCTAATACTAACCCTTACTCTGAGCCTAACAGTAATGCTAACCATTACCCCTACTCTAACCCTAACCCAAACCCTAACATAACCTTAACCCTAACCCTAAACCCTACCCTAAAACTAAACCTAACCCTAAACCCAGCACCACCCTACCTCAACCACAACCCTAAACCCAACCCTAACCCTAAACTGACACTTAACCTTCACCCTAATGCAGACGCTACCCCTGAATATAACCCTAAACCTAACCCCTAACCTAACCCTGATGCTAACGCTAACGCTTATACTAAACCTAACCCTAACCCTAACCCTAAGCCCTAACATAACCCTAACTCTAATCCTAACACCTACCATAACCCTAACCCTAAACCTAAACCTAAACCTACCACTAATCCTTATTCTGAACCCTACTCAAAACCTAACACTAAACCTAAAACTAACCCTAACCCTAACCCTGACCCTAACACTAACCCTAAAGCTAACACATATCCTCACCCTAACCCAAAACCTAACTCCAACCCCAACCCTAAACCTAACCCTAGCCATAACTCGAAACACTAACCTAACCCTAACTCAAACCCAAACCCTAAAATAACCCTAACCCTATCCCTAAATCTAACCCTAGCCCTAAACCCTATCCAAACTGAACCCCAATTCCAACACCAATCCAAACCCCAAATCCAACCCTAACTCCAATTCTGAACCCAACCCTAAACCTGATCCTAACCTCTACCCTAAACCTAAGCATGAAGAGTAACACTAACCCTAACCTAAACCCTAACTTAACCCTAACCCTAACACTAACCCTAACCATAACCCCTACCCTACACCTAAACCTAACCATAACCAAAAAGCGAACCCCCAACCCAACCCTCACCCCAGCCCTAACCCTAACACCTACCCTAATCTTAAGCCTAAACCTAAACCTATCCCAAACCCTAATACAACCCTAATCCTAACCCTAACTCTAACCCTAACCTCTATACTAACCCTAAACCTAACACTAACCATAAACCCTACCTTAACCCTAAAAAGTACCCTAAACCAAAGCCCAAACCTAACCCTAACCCTAACCCCAACCCTAACCCTAACTCTAACACTAACCCCAACCCCACGCCCAATACCAACACCAGCTCCAACCCCAAACTCAAACTGAAACCTAACCCTAACCCTAACCCCAACCCCTACCCTAACACCAACCACAACTACAACCACAAACCTAACCAAAAACCTAACCCTAACCCTAAACGTAACCACTACTCTAACCTTAACCCAAACGTAACACTAACCCTAACCCCAATCTCAACCCCAAACCCAACACCAAACCAAAACCCAAAAACAACCCTAACCACTACCCTAACACTTACCCTAACCCTAACCCAAACCCTGTTATAAGCCTAAACCAAACCCTAACCCTAACTCCAAAACAAAACCCAACCCCAACCCTAACCCAAACCCCAACCCTAACCCAACACTAATACTAACCTTAAACTTAGCCCTCACCCTAAACCTAACCCTAACCCCAACCCCTACCTTAACCATAACCCTAACCCTAAACCTAAGCCCTAACCAACCCTAACACTAAACCTAACACTCACCATAACCCCTACGCTAACCCTAAACCTAAACCCAAACCTATCCACTAACCTAAGCCTAACCTTAAACCCAAACCTAAATCTAATCTTAACTACTCCACTAACCGTAAATCTAACCCTAACCAAACCCAAACACTAACATAACCCTAACACTAAACCTAAATTTAAACCCTACTCTAACCCTAACCCTAACCAATCCCCAACCCCAAACCAAACACCAACCCCAACACTAACCTTAAACCTAACCCTAACCCCAAAGCCAACCCCTAACCTAACCCTAACCCTAAACCAAACCCTAACATAAAGCTAACCCTAAACCCTGCGCTAGCCCTAACCTCTACACTAACCCTAACCCTAACACCATCTCCAACCGCAAACCCAACATCAACCCTAAACCAAATTCTTAAACCCAAACCCATCCTAAAAGTAACCCTAAACCTAACTCTAACCCTAACCCTATTCCTAACCCAAACCCTAAACCTATACTTCACCCCTACCCTAAACCTAACCTAACCTTTACCCTAACATTAACCCTAACCCTAACAACTAAGCTAACCCTAACCATAGCACTAACCCTAAACCCAACCCCAATGCCAACCCCAACCCCAAACCTAACCCTAACCCCAACCATAACCCAAATCCTAACCCAAACTCTAGCCCTAACCCTAACACTGACTGTAACCACAACCATAACACTAACCACAACTTGAACACCAACCTCAACCCTAACATCAACATCAACCCCAAAACTAACCCCAACCCCAAACCTAACCGCAAACCCAAAAATAACTCTAACCCTACCTCTAAACCTAACCCAAACACTAGCCCCAAACTTAAGCCCAACCCCAACCTTAACCCCAACAGCAACCCCAACCCCAACAACAAATCCCACCCTAACCACAATCCCAACCCTCATCTTAACACGAACCCTAACACCAAACCCAGCACTAATACTAATCCCAAACCCAAACCTAACCATCCCCAACCCCAATCCCAACCCCAACCATAACCCTAACCCTAATCCCAACCCCAACCCCAACCTCAACCCAAAACCTAACCCTAACCCTAAGCCAAATCCTAATCCAAACTCTAACTCTAACCCTAACCCTAATCCTAAACTCAACCCAGAAACCAACCACAAACCCAAAACTAAACCTAACCCTAACGGTAACCCTAACACCAACCCCAAAACCAACTCTAACCCTAACCCCAACTGTGAATCAACTGTAACACAAACTTTAAACTAAAACCCATCTCTAACCCTAACCCTAACACTAACTCTAAACCCGACCCTAACACTAACAATAAACCTAACCCAAAACCCAACCTCAACCCTAACCCTTTCCCTGACACTAAACCAAACCTAAACCCAACACCAAACTGAACCCCAACCCCAAACCTTACCCTAACCCTAACCACAACCACAACCATAACCCTAAGCCTAATTCCAACAACAAACCCAAACCCAGCCCACACCCCAATCACAACCCTAACCATAAAATAAAATCTAACTGTAACCCTAACCACAACCCTAACACCAAAAAAACCCCACAAAATCAACCCCAAACCCAACCCTAACCCTAACACAAACCCTAACTCTAACCCCAACCCTAACCCCAACCCTAAGCCCAACCCTAACCCTAACAATAACCCTAATCCTAACCCCAAACCCAACCCTAACTCTAACCATAACCCCCACCCCAACACCAACCCATAGCCTAACCCTAACCCCAAACTGAACCCTAACCCTAACCCTAACCCCAACACTAAATCTAGCCCTAAACTTAAGCTCAAATCCAACCCCAACCAAACCCTAACTCTAACTCTAATCCTAACCCTAACCCTAAACCTTACCCTAACCCCAAACCCAAACCTAACTCCAAGCTTAACACAAACCCTAAAATTAACATTAAGCCAAACCCTACCACTACCCCTACCCCTAAACCTAAACCTAACCCCAACCCTAATCCTAACCTTAAGCCTAACCCAAACACTAAACTTAACCTGAACCCTAACACTAATCTTAACCCTAACATTAACCCCAACACTAACCCTAACCCTAACGCAACACCAATATCAACCCTAACCCCAACCCTAAACCTAACCCAAACCAAAATCCTACCCCTAACCTAAACCCTAACCGAAACCCTAACACTAACCCGAACCCTAACCCCAATCCAAACCCTAACCCTAACACTAACCTTAACCCTAACTCAAAACCTAACCATAAGACTAACCCTAAACCCAACCCAAACCACAAACTTAACCCTAACACCATACACAACCCAAAACCCAACCTCAACTGTACCCCTAACACTAACACTAACAAGAACCCTAATCCTAACACAAACCCTAAACCTAACCCTAAACCCAACCCCAACCAAAACCCCAAATCCACCCCAAACCTATCACTAAACCTAACCCTAACCCCAACCCTAACCCAAACCCCAACCCTAACCCAAACCCCAACCCTAACCCTAACACCATAGACAACCCTAACCCCAACCCCACCTCTAACCCAAACACCAACCACAACCCTAACCCTAACCTCAACCCTAAACCTAACCTCAACACTAACTCAAACCCTAACCTTAACCCAAACCCTAAGCCTAACACCAACCTCAACCCTAACCCTAACCCCAACCCAAACACTAAACCCAACTCCAACCATAACCATAACCCTAAATCTAACCCTAAACCCAAACCCAAAACCAACCCGAAACCTGACACTAACTCCAAACCCAAATCAAACCACAAAACCCAAACCCAACTACGAACCTGACCCTAACCCTAACACAAACCCTAACAACCCTAAAACCAACCCCCACCCTGAACCTAACCCTAACCCCAACCCCAGCACTAACACTAAACCTCAGCCCAACCCCAACCACTACACTAACCCTAACCCCAAACCCAAACCTAATCTCAACCCCAAACCAAAACCTTACCCTAACCCTAATGTTAACCCTAAACACAACACTCATCCTAAACCTAACACTAACATCAACCCCAACCCCAACCCCAAGCATAAATCTAACCCTAACCCTAACCCCGAGCCTAATCCTTATGCTAACCCAAACCCTGAACCTAACCCCAAGCCTAAAACAAACCCTAACATTAACATTAACCCAAACCCTAACCCTAATCCTAACTTCAAACCCAAACCTAAACCGAACCCTAACCCTAACCCTAACCCTAACCCCAACCTTACCCCTAACCCTAACCCTAACCCCAACCCTAACCCTAACCCTAAACTGAAATCCAACCCCAAACCCAACCGTAACCATAACCCTTACACGAACCTTAACCCAAACTCAAAACATAACCCTAACCCTAATCCTAAACCCAACCCCAACCGCAAACTTTACCCTAACACCATGCACAACCCTAACTCCAACCCCAACTGTAACCCTAACCCTAAACCCAACCCCAACCGCAAACTTTACCCTAACACCATGCACAACCCTAACTCCAACCCCAACTGTACCCCTAACCCTAACACTAACAAGAACATTAAACTTAAGCCCTAACCCTAACCCCAATCCCAACCCCAACTCTATCACTTAACCTAACCCTAACCCCAACCCTAACCCAAAACCCAACCCTAAGCCTAACACCATAGACAACCCTAACCCGAACCCCAACTCTAACCCAAACCCAACCCTAAACCAAACCCCAAACCTATCCCTAACCATAATCTTAACCCCAACCTTAAACCTAAACCTAAACCCAACCCTAACCCTAACACTAACCCTAACCCCAACCATAACAATAACCCTAAACCTAACCCTAACCCCAAACCTCAATGCTAGCCCTTTCCCTAATCCTAACCCCAACCGAAACCCAAACCCCAAACCAAACCCCAACCCCAGCCCTAAATCTAACACTAACCCTAATCCTAACCATAAACACAACCCCAAACCTAACCCTATCAATAACAACCTTGAAACTAACCCTAACTCTAACCCCAACAAGAACCCCTACCCCAACACTAACCCTAACCCTAAAACCAAAAATAAACACAACCCCCATTCTAAGCCTAACCCTAAACATAAGCCTAACCCTAATCCCAATATTAACTCTAACCCAAGCCGTACACCAAACCCCAACCCCAACCCCAACCCTAAACCTAACCCTAACCCCAAAACTAAACCTAACCCTAACCACAAACCTAACCCTAAGCCTAACTCCAACAACAAACCCAACCCAGCCAAAACCCCAACCACAACCCTAACCCCAAAACAAAACCTAACTGTAAACCTACCCACAAACCTAACACCAAAAAGACCACAAACCCAACCCTAACCTTAACCAAACCTTAACCCCAACACTAACCCTACCCCCAAACCAAACCCCAACCCCAAACCTAAACCTTACCGTGACCCTAACCCTAACCCTAACCCTAACCCTCACCCTAACCTACACTAACCATAATCCTAACCCCAACCCCAAACCCAAACCCAAAACTAATCTTAAACCCAAACCCAAGAATAACACTAACCCTAACCCTAATCCCAAACCTAACCCTAACACCAACCCTAAACCCAACACCCACCCTGACCCTAACCCTAACCCCAACCCCAACCCTAACACTAAACTTAAACCTAACCCCAAACCCAAACCTAACCCTAGACCCAAACCTATCCCTTACCTTAACCCTAACCCTAACCCCAACACTAACCCTAACCCTAACCTCAACCCCAACCCCAAGCCTAAATCTAACCCTAATCCTAACCCCAACTCCAATCCTCACTCTAACCCAAACCCTGAACCTAACCCCAAGCCAAACACAAACCCTAACCCTAACATTAACCGAAACATTAACCCTAACCCTAACTCCAAACCCAAACCTTACCCCAACACTAAACCTAACAATAAACCAAACTCTATCCCTAACCCTAACCTTAACCACAGGACTAACCCTAACCCTAAACTGAAATCCAACCCCAAACCCAATGCTAACCCTAACCCTTACACTAAACTTAATCCAAACTCAAAACCTAACCCTAGCCCAAACCCTAACCCAAACCCCAACACTAACCCTAATGCCATAGACAAACCTAACTCGAACCCCACCTCTAACCCAAAACCCTAACCCTAACACCAACCACAACCCTAACCCTAACATCAATGTTAATGCAAACCCTAACCTTAACCCTAACCCTAAGCCTAACCCCAACCCCAAACCTAACACTAATCCTAACCCCAATCCTAACCCTAACCACAACCCCAATACCAACACTAACTCTGAACCTAACCCCAAACCCAAATCAAACACCAAACCCAACCTGAAATCCAAACCTAACCCTAACCCTAACCCAAACCTAACCCTAACCCTAAACCCATCCTAACCCCAACCCTAACATCAACCCTAAACATAATCCTGAACC
Source organism: Ctenodactylus gundi (assembly GCA_004027205.1). Lineage (NCBI taxonomy): Eukaryota > Metazoa > Chordata > Mammalia > Rodentia > Ctenodactylidae > Ctenodactylus > Ctenodactylus gundi. The sequence continues at coordinate 26,776 of PVKB01006607.1, forward strand.
GAACACTAACTCCAACCCTAACCCTAACCCTAAACCTTAACCCTAACCCCAACCATAACCCTAAACCTAACCAAAACCCCAACCCCATAACTAACCCCATCTTTAACCCCAAACCCAACCCTAAACCAAACCCCAAACCTAACCATAACCATAATCTCAACCCCAACCTTAAACCTAAACCTAACCCCAACTCTAACCCTAACCCCAACCCTAACACTAACCCTAAACCTAAACCTAAACCCAACTCTAACCCTTTCCCTAATCCTAAGCCCAACTGAAACCAAAACACCAAACAGAACCCCAAACCCAACCCTAAACCTAACACTCACCCTTACCCTAACCGTAAACCAAAACCCAAACCTAAACTTTACCCTAACCCCAACCTCCAACCTAAACCTAACCCTAAGCCTAAACCTAACCCCCAACCTACTCCTAACCCCAACCAGAACCCTTACCCCAACACTAACCCTAACCCCAAAACAAAACCTAAACACAACCCCCATTCTAACACTAACCCTAAACTTAACCCTAACCCTAATCGCAACACTAACCCTAACCCGAGCCCTACACCCAACCCCCACCCCAACCCCAACCCTAAACCTAACCCTAACCCCAAACCTAAACCTAACCCTAACCCTAACCCTAACCTTAAACCTAACCCCAACCTTAACATTAATTCTAAGCCTAACTCTTTCCCTTACCTCAACCCTAACCCTAAACCTAACCCTAACCCCAACCCTAACCCTAAATCTAAGCCTAAACTGAACCCGAAACCCAACCAAAAGCCCAACCCTAACCCCAACAGAAACCCTAACCCTAACCCCAACCCTAACCTTAACCCTAACCCTAAAACTAAACATAACCCTAACCCCAACCCTAACCCAAACCCCAACCCCTTGCCAAACCCCAACATTAACCAAAACCCAACCCTACACCAAACCCCAAACCTAACCCTAACCATAATCTTAACCCCAACCTTAAACCTAAACCTAACTCAAATCCTACCGCTAACCCTAACCCTAAACCCAACACTAACCCTAACCGTAACCTCAACTCTAACCCCAACCCCAACCCAAACCTAAACACAACCCTAATCCTAACCCTAACCAAAACAATAAACCTAACACTAATCCTAACCCTAACATTAACCCCAACCCTAACCCTAACCCAACTGCAACCCCAACCCTAATCCCAACCCTAACCCTAACCCTAACCCCAACCCTAACCCTAACTCTAAACTGATATCCAAATCCCAACCCAAACCCTAAACCTAACCCGTACACTAACCGTAAACCAAACTCCAAATCTAACCCTAACCCCAACCCTAAACCCAAACCCAACTGCAAACTTAACCCTAACACCATACACAACCCTAACCCCAACCCCAACTGTACCCCTAACCCTAACACTAACATGAACCCTAAACCTAACTAGAACAACAACTCTAACTCTAAACCCAACCCCAACCAAAACCCCAAACCCAACACCAAACTTATCACTAAATCTAACCCTATCCCCAAACCTAAACCCAACCACCATGGCAAAACTAACCCTAACACCATAGACAACCCTAATGCCAACCCCACTTCTAGCCCAAACCCTAACCCTAATACCAATCACAACCCTAGCTGCAACCCCAAACCAAGCCTCAACCCTGACCCAAAACCTAACCTTGACCATAACCCTAAGCCTAACCCCAACCCCAAGCCTAAACCTAACTCTAACCCCAACCAAACCACAACCCTAACCCCAAACCCAAACCTAACCCCAACCCCAACCCTACCCATAACCCTAAACCTAATATAAACCCAAACCCAAACCCAACCCTAACCCTAAACCCAAACCCAACCCTAACCCCAAACCCAAGACGAATCCTAACCCTAATCCTAACCTGAACCGTAACTCCAAACCTAACCATAAACATAACTCTAACCTTAACCCTAACCCCAACCCTAACCTTAACCCTAACCCTAAACTTAAACCAAACCCTAACCCTAACCCTAAACATAACCCCAACCAGAACCCCAAACCCAACCCCAAACACAAACCTAACCATAACACTAAACCCAACTCTATCCCTAAACCTAACTTTAACACCAACGCTAAACCTAAATCTAACCCCAACCCTAACAAAAACCCCAACCCTAACCCCAACTCAAATCCTAACCCTAACCCTAACCCCAATCCTAACCCCAACCCTAACTATAATCTTAATCCTAAACAAAACACTAACCCTAACCCTAAACCTAACCCTAACCCTAACCAGAACACAAAACAAAATCCTAACATAACCCCAACCCCATCAGAAACCCTAACCTTAACCGCAACACCAACACCAACCAAAACCCCAACCCCAAACCTAATCCTATCCCTAAAGCTATACCTAACACTAGCCCCTACAATAACCCTAACAATAATCCTAATCCTAACCCTAACCCTAAAACCAAAACCAACACAAACCCTAACCCCAACCCCTACCCCAACCCCAACCACAAACCCAACCACAGCCCACACCCCAAAAACAAACCTAATGCCAACCCTAACCCCAAACCTAATTCCAACCACAATCCCAACCCAACCATAACCATAACTCTAACCCTAACCCCTACATTAACCTTTACTGTAACATCAAGCCCAACCCTAACCCCAACCCTAAACCTAAACCCAAGCCCAACCCCAACATCAAACCCACGCCCAACACCATCCAAAACACTAACCCCAAACCAAAATCTAACCCTAAAACTAACACCCAACCTAACTATAACCATAACAAGAACCCTAACCCTAACCCTAAAATTAACCCAACACTAAAGCTAACCCTAAACCTAAACCTAGCCCTACCCCTAGACCTACACCTAGCCTTAGCCTTAGCCCTAGCCTGAACCCTAGCCCTAGCCTTGGCGCAAAACCTAGCCCTAGCCCTAGCCCTAACCCTAGCCCTAGCTCTACCAATAACCCTAACCCTAGCCCTAACCCAAGCACTACTCCTAGCCCTAATGCTAAACCTACCTCTAGCCTTAGCCATAACCCTAGCCCTAGCCCTACCCTTAAACCTGGCCCTAGCACCAGCCCTAGCCCTAACCCTAGCCCTAATCCTAAACCTAAACCTAGCCTTAACCCTACCCCTAGCCCTAACCCTAACCCAAACCCATATCCTAAACTGAAACATCAGCCAAAATTTTTCCTAGCTATGACAAAATACTAACCATAACCATAACCCAACCCTTACTCTAACCCTAACCACAACACGAAATACAGTCCACACCCCAAACACTACCCTAACCCCAACACTAACCCCTACCCTAACCCCAAACCCTACCCCAAGCCTAATCATAACAATAACCCTAACACTAATCCCTGACCTAAACCTTACCATAACCCCAAACCCAACCCAATTACAACCCTAAACCTAACCTAAAGCCCAACACCAAAGTCAAACCCAAGACTAACCCCATCGCAAACCCTAACCCCAAACCTAATGATAACCCTAACCCTAACACCTAACCTAACCCTAATCATAACCCTAACCCTAACCTAACCCTCACCCTAATGTTAACCCCTACACTAACGCTAAACCTTTCCCTCACAATAAACCTATACCTAGCCCTAGTCCTAACCCTAACTCAAAACCTAGCCCTAACCTTAACCCTAGCCCTAAACTTAGCCCTAGCCATAAACCTAACCCAAGCCCTAGCCATAGCCATAGCACTTACCTTAAGACTTACCATAACCATAAACCTAATCTTAACCCTTAAACTTAACCCTAACCATAACCATAATCCCTAACCTTAGACATAACCTTACTCTAACCACAACCCTAACCCTAACCCCCAAACCTAACCCTAACCCTAATCCTAGTCCTAGCCCTTTCCCTAACCCTACCCATAGCCCTAGCCCTAGCCCTAACCCTAGCCCTATCCCTAAACCTTGTGCTGGCCCTAGCTCTAGCCCTTACCCTAATCCTAAGTCTATACCTAACTCTATGCCTAACCCTAACCCTAACCCTAAACTGAAACCTAGCCCAAAATTTTCAATAGCTATGAACCAATACTAACCCTAACCAATAAAACCCTAACCCTAACCCCAACCCCAACCCCAACCTGACCCAAAACCAAAACCCAACCCTAACCCTAACATTAACCCTAATATTAACCCCTACCCTGATGTGAACCCTAAACCTAACCATAAATTTAACCCTAATACTCGCCCTAACCCTAACCCTAACCCTAGCACTAGCCCTAGCCCTCACCCTAATCCTAAATCTAGCTCTAACTCTATCCCTAACCCTAACCCTACCACTAAAACTGAAACCTAGCACAAAATTTTCAATAGCTACGACCCAATACTAACCCTAAGCACTAAAACCCTAACCCTAATCCCAACCTTAACCCTACCCGAAACCTAACCCTAACCCCAACACCAACCCGAACCCCAACCTCAACACAAACCTCAAACCTAAACCAAACACTAACCCTTAGCCTAATTGTAACCCCAATCCTAACTATAACCCTAAACCTAAACCTAACCCGAACTCTAAACCCAACTTCAACCCCAACCCAAACACAACCCCAACTGCAACCCCAACCCCAACCCCAACCCTAACCCCAATCCAAACCCCAACCCTAACCATAACCCTAACATTAACCCTAATATTAACCCCTACTCTAATGTGAACCCTAACCCTAACCATAAACCTAATCCTAATACTAGCCCTAACCCTAACCCTAAACCTAATCCTAACCTTAGCCCTAAGCATAACCCTAGCACTAAACATAACCCTAGCAGTAACCCTAATTCTAGCCCTAGCCCTAGCCCTAACACTTGCCCTAGCCCTAGCCCCAGCCCTAGCCCTAACTCTAACCCTAACCATAACCCATAACCCTAGGCCTAACCCTAATGCTAACACTAACCATAACACTAAACCCTATACCTAGCCTGATTCCTTAGCCCTAGACCTACCCTAACCCTACCCCTAGCCCAAGCCCTAGTCCTAGCCCTTACACTAACACTAAAACTAACCTTCACCCTAGCCCTAACCCTAACACTAGCCCTAACACTGACCCTAACCCAAAACGTAAACTGTAACCTTGGCCAAAATTTTCCCTAGCTATGACCCAATAGTAACCCTAACCCTAGCCCCTAAAACCATGACCCTGACCCTACCCTAACCCTAATCCTAACCCCAGCACGAACCCCAACCGCAACCTCAACAAATACCCCAACCCTAACCCTAACCCTTAACCTAACCATAACTCCTACCCTAACCCTAACCCAAACCCAAACCCCAACCCTAACCTGAACCCTAACCCCAACCCAAACCCCAAACCCAAATACAACCCCAAAGGCAACCCCAACCCTAACCCCTAACCTAAACCTAACACTAACCATAAACACTACCCTAACCATAACACAAACCCTAACCATAACCCTAACCCCAACCTGAACACCAACACCAACACAAACCCCAAACCCAACCCCAGTCCCAAACCTAACCCTAACTGTAACCCTAACACTAACCCTAACCCCTGCCCTACCCTAACCTAACACTAATCCTAACCCTAACCATAATCCTAAACCTAACCCCAACACCATCCCCAACACCAAACCAAACCCCAACCCCAAACACAAACCTAAACCCCGCTCCAACCCTACCTTAACCCCAACCCCAACCCAAACCGAAACCATTGCTCTAACGCTAACACTAACTCAACCCTAACCCCAAACTCAACCCTAACCCTAACCCAACCCCAACCACAACCTAAACGCTAACCCTAACCCAAACGCTAACACTAACCCAAACCTCAATCCCAACCTCAAACCTTACCCTAAAACTAACCCTAATCCTAATATTAACCCCTCCCCTAATGCTAACCCTAACCCTAAACCTAAACCTAACCTTTACCCTAGCCCTAGCCCCAACCCTTACCCTAACCCTAACCCCAACACCATCCCCAACACCAAACCAAACCTCAACCCCAAGCACAAACCTAAACCCCACCCTAACCCTACCTTAACCCCAGCCCCAACCGAAACCCAAACCCTTGCTGTAACGCTAACACTAACCCTAACCCTAAGCCCAAAATCAACCCTAACCCTAACCCATGCCCAACCACAACCTAAAGCCTAACAATAAACCAAAACGCTAACACTAACCCATCTCCTAACCCCACATCAAACCTAAACCTAAAACTAACCCTAATCCTAATATTAACCCCTACACTAATGCTAACCCTAACCCTAAAACTAAAACTAACCCTAACCATAACCCTTCCCCTGACCCTAACCCCTACCCCTAACACTAAATCTAGGCCTAGTCCTAGCCTTAGCCCTTCCCCTAACGCTAACCCTAACCCTAACACTAGCCCTAACCCTAGCCCTAGACCTGACCCTAAACCTAAACTTAGCCCTAGCACTAGCCCTAGCCCTAGCCCTAACACTAAACCTAGCCCTAACCCTAGCCCTAGCCCTAGCCCTAGCCCTAAGCCTAATGCTAACGCTATCCTTAGCCCTAACCCTAATCATGGCCCTAGACCTATCCCTAGTCCTAGCCCTAGCCCTAGCCCTAACCCTACCACTAGTGCTAACCCTAATCCTAGCCCTAGCCCTAACCCTAACCATAACACTAACCCTACCCTAACCCTAACCGTAACCCCAACCTCAACACAAACCACAACCCTAACCCTAAACCTAACCCTTAACCTAACCTAACTCCTACCCTAACCATAACTCTATACCTAACCCCAACCTTAACCCCAACCCTAATCCCTACTCTAACCCTAACCATAACTTAACCCTAACCCCAACCCTAACCCTAACCTAAGCCTACCCATAACCATAGCCCTAACCTAACCCTAATCCTAACCCCATTCCTCACATTCATGATCTCCCTAAACTAGGGAGACCAAAACATAGCCCTAGCTATGACCCAAGCACTAACTCTAACTTAACCTAACCCTAACCCTAACCTAACCCTAAAAATAACCCTAGCACTAACCCTGTCCCTAATCTAACCCTAACCCTATCCCTAAGCTAACCGTAACCCTAACCCTAACCCTAACCCCATCTCTCACATTCACGATTGCCCTAAACTGAAATGTAGACCAAAACTTAGCCCTAGCGATGACCCAAGTACTAACCCGAACTCTAACCTAACCCTAAACATAACCCTAACCATAACCCTATCCCTAATATTACCCTAACACTAACCCTAATCCTAACCTAATCCTAACCCTAACGTTAACACTAACCACAACACTAACCTAACCTAACCCTAACTCTAACCCAAACTCTCACATTCATGATGGCCCTAAACTGAAATCTAAGCCAAAATTTTCCCTAGCTATGACTCAATACTAACCCTAACCCTAAACCTACCCTAACCCTTACCATAACTCTAACCCTAAATCTAACAGTGTCCTTATCATTAGGCCTAACTCCAAACCTAACCCTAACACTATCCTTGTACTTAGGGATAACACCAACCCTAACCCTAACACTGTGCTTACATTGAGGCCTAACCTAACCCTAACCCCAATTCTATTCTTATGCATATGCCTACCCAAACCCCAACCCCAACAGTGTTATTATCCTTTGACCAACCCCTACCCTAAACATAACACTATCCATAATGTTAGCATGACACTAACACTCATGCTACCCTTATCCTTAGCCCTAACCCTAACCCTATTATTAGGAATAACCCTAACCAACCCTAACACTGGCCTCTTACTTAGGCCTAATCCCAAACTTAACCCTCACACTCAACCTTACCCTTAGGCTAACCATAAATGTAACACTACCCTTATCCTTATGTCTTAGTTACTTTTTCGTTGCTGTGACTCAATACCTGACACCCACAAACTCAGGAAAGGAAAGGCCTATTTTAGCTCACCGTCTCAAAGGTCACAGTCCATTCAGGGGTGGCCGGCAACAATCAAAGTACATGGCAGAGAGAGAGGTGGAGGCAGCTTCCCAGGACAAACAGGAAGACAAGCTGAGGCTAGTTGAGACTAGTCCCCCCCTCCAGGAAGGCAGGTGCAGCTTATGTATCCTTTCAGGTCTCCGCCCAGTAACCAGCCCCTCCTGCATGCAAGTGTGGCCACTACACTCTGTTAATCCTAACTTAACTGCAATCTACCCCTCCACACCAGACCCCAATCCACCAACATTACATGGTTTCATCAAAATACATGAGACTTTTGGGGGATACTCCAGATCCTAACCACAACAGGTTACTAAGCGTTGTGCCTCTATTTGGTTTTTGGAGGCAGCATATCCCTCACCTGGGTGTGTTACTCTGACCAATGTACAGAGTAACAAGGAAAGCTGCTGATTTTGAGTAGGGCCCAGAACAGAAGAAGGCCCTGCAGAAGGTCCAGGCTGCTGTGCAGGCTGCTCTGCCACTTGGGCCATACGACCCAGCAGACCCCATGGTGCTTGAGGTGTCAGTGGCAGACAGAGATGCTGTTTGGAGCCTTTGGCAGGCTCCTATAGGTGAAACACAACGGAGACCCTTGGGATATTGGAGCAAGGCCCTGCCATCATCTGCAGATAACTACTCTCCCTTTGAGAAACAGCTTCTGGCCTGCTACTGGGCCTTAGAGGAAACTGAACGTTTGACTATGGGACACCAGGTTACCATGAGACCTGAGCTGCCCATAATGCACTTGGTGCTGTCTGACCCTTCAAGTCATAAAGCTGGACGTGCTCAGCAACAATCCATCACTAAGTGGAAATGGTATAGACGTGACTGGGCCCGAGTAGGTCTGGAAGGCACAAGTAAAATCCATGAAGAAGTAGCTCATATACCCGTGGTGCCTACTCCTGTTATATTGCCCTCTGACCCCCAGCATGCACCTATGGCTCCATGGGGTGTACCCTATGATCAGCTGACAGAGGAAGAGAAGAACGGGGCCTGGTTTACAGATGGTTCTGCACCTTATGCAGGCACCACACGGAAGTGGACATCTGCTGCACTGCAACCCCTCTCTGGGTCATCCCTGAAGGACAGTAGTGAAGGAATATCTTCACAATGGGCAGAACTTCAAGCAGTGCATCTGGTTGTGCATTTTGCTTGGAAGAAGAAATGGCAAGATGTGTGAATATATACCGATTCATGGGCTGTAGCAAATGGTCTGGCTGGCTGGTCTGGGACATGGAAGGAACACAACTGGAAGATTGGTGAGAAAGATATTTGGTGGTGAGGTATGTGGATAGAACTATCCATGTGGGCACAAGATGTAAAGATATCTGTGCCCGATGTAAATGCTCACCAAAAAGTAGTGTCAGCAGAAGATGACTTTAACAATCAAGTGGACAGGATGACTCGTTCTGTCAAGAATAGTCAACCTCTTTCCTCAGCTACCCCTGTTATTGCCCAATGGGCCCATGAACAGAGTGGCCATGGTGGCAGAGATGGAGGTTATGCATGGGCTCAACATCATGGACTCCCCCTCACCAAGGCTGACCTGGCTACAGCTACTGCTGAATGCCCACTCTGCCAACTGCAGAGACCAACACTGGGTCCCCGATATGGCACCATTCCTCAGGGTGATCAGCCTGCAACCTGGTGGCAAGTTGATTATATTGGGCCACTTTCACCATGGAAAGGACAGCGTTTTGCCCTTACTGGGATAGATACTTAGGCTATGGATTTGCCTTTCTTGAACATAATGCTTCTGCCAAAACTACCATCCGTGGACTTACAGAAAGCCTCATCCATTGTCATGGTATCCCGCATGGCGTTGCATCTGATCAGGGAACATACTTTGTGGCTAAAGAAGTACAGCAGTGGGCTCAAGCCAATGGAATTCACTGGTCTTACCATGTTGCCCATCATCCAGAGGCAGCTGGACAGATAGAACGATGGAATGGCCTTCTGAAGACACAATTACAGTGTCAGCTAGGTGGTAATACCTTGCAGGGTTGGGCTAATGTTCTTCAGAAAGCTGTATATGCTCTGAATCAGCAACCCATATATGATAGTGTTTCTCCCATAGCCAGGATTCATGGGTCTAGAAATCAAGGGGTGGAGACAGGGATGGTACCACTCACCATCACGCCCAGTAACCCATTAACAAAATTTCTGCTTCCTGTCTCTGTAACCTCATGCTCTGCTGGTCTAGATGTCTTAGGTCCAGAAGGGGGAAGGCTTATACCAGAAGGCACAGCAACAATTCCACTAAACTGGAAGCTGAGACTTCCCCCTGGTCATTTCGGCCTCCTTGTACCACAGAAACATCAAGCCCAAAAGGGAGTTACAGTGTTAACAGGGGTGATTGATCCAGACTACCACAGGGATGTTGGATTGATACTCCATATGGAGACAAGGAGGATTTTGTTTGGACTGCAGGAGATCCTTTAAGGCGCCTCCTGGTTTTACTATGTCCTGTTATTAAAGTCAATGGGAAATTGACACAACCCAATCGAGAGAAGATAAGAAATGGCTCAGAACCTTCAGGAATGAAGGTATGAGTCACCCCGCCAGGGAAAAAAACCAAGACCTGCTGAAGTAGTTGCTGAGGGTCAAGGAAATACAGAATGGGTAGTAGAAGAAGGTAGTCATAAGTACCAGCTATGACCAGGTGACCAGTTGCTGAAACGAGGACTGTAATTAAATTTTTAAATAGGTATTCTACAAAGAGGAACTTTGTTCTTTATTGTGGGGAGGAACTCATTGCATTTCTGTTTGTACACAGTGCAGTTGTGCTATGTTAGGCATAATTACTACCTAGGCTACTGTACTTGGGATTGAAGTATGGTTCAAGGAGGTGTGTCTGATTGTCAAGTTGACAAAGGGTGGATACTGTGTCCGTTGATCATGTCAACTTGATGAAAGTAAGACCCACACCTCCACTGGTATTGGGATTTATTATACACCCTAGACTGGGGCTTAAGAACTTGTCGGGATTGGAGTGTGAGTCATTTGTGGGCTGGCCAATGAGAGTGAGGAATTCATAGATCCTGAAGAAGAAGAAACTCCCCTACCCGCAGCAGCCCCACCTTCAGCAGCAGAGGCTTCCCCACCCCTTAATGATGAATCTAATCCTGTGTTGCCTATGGAGATGGTTAGGAAGTTCCCCGCTAGGATGACTAGGCAGGACAATGCTGGTGCTCTTCAGGACCTGCCTGAGGACCCACCTATCTTTTCTTCTAGGCCAATAAGCAGGGTTAAGTCTAAGAAAGCCCCTAAGGGCAAGGTCCACAGTACCACCCATGAGGAGGTGCTATACACCTCCAAGGAACTTCTTGAATTTTCCAATTCTTATAAGCAGAGGTCTGGGGAACAAGTGTGGGAGTGAATTTTAAGGGTGTGAGATAATGGTCGAAGGAATATACATCTGGATCAGTCTGAATTTCTTGACATGGATCCATTGAACCAGGATTCAGGATTTAATGTTATAGCTCGTGAAGTTGGGAAAAGTACTAATAATTTATTAGGTTGGTTGGCAGAAACATGGATTAAAAAATGGCTTGCTATGATTGACCTGGAAGTACCTGATATTCCTTGGGGTTGGGGTTAGGGTTAGGGTTGGGGTGGGGGGTTAGAGTTGTGGTTGGGGTTGGGGTTGGGTTTGGCATTGGGGATTGTGTTGGGGTTAAGGTTATAGTTAGGATTAGGGTTAGGTTAGGGTTAGAGTTAGTGTTATGGTAGGGGTTAGGGTTATGGTTAGGGATAGTTTAGGGGTTAGGGTTAGTGATAGGGTTAGGGTTAGGGTTAGGGTCAGGGCTGGGGTTGATTTTGGGGTTTGGGTTGGTGTTGCTTTTGGATTGGGGAGGGTATTCAAGGCTTAGGGAAGTAGGAATGCTGGGGGGGCTCTGCCAGGTGAATTCAACTCATTCAGGTTGGGAAGGTCCAGACCAGGTGCCCTTCACAATGTCTTTAAGAAACCGTTTGGTGAGGGGAGCACCAGCACTTTTGAAGTGCCCCGTTTTTGCTGTTTTCTGTACACCAGACCTTACAGTGGGAATGGCAGCCACACAAGCACAACACCTTAGACTTAACCTAATCCTAACCATATCACTGAACTTGTTCGTTGGCCAACATCTGCCCTTACTGTAACACTATCCTTATCTTTAATCCTAACCCTAACCTAAAGTCAACACTAACCATATCCTCAGGCCTAACGCTAACCCAAACCCAGAGCCTAACACTATCCTTATCCCTAGGACTAATCCAAACCCCAAACCTAACACTATCCTTATGATTGCGCCTAACCCTAACTCTCTCCTTATCCTTATCCTTAGACTAACATTAACCCTCACCTAACACTACATCCCCTAGAACTCAATGTTTTCAAATGGGTTTGTGTGAGGTAATAAAAGCAACAGTCCCCACTTTTTCTTTCATAGCGTTGTCTCACGTCAGGGAGTAGAAGAGAACACAGAACAGAGGCAACAAGAAAATTACTTGCTATCTTCTACATGCATTTCAATGAAATGCAGGTCGGACACAGAGCGCGTTTGGTTAAGTGGGTTAGGGTTATTGTTAGGGTTAGCGTTAAGGTATAGGGGTATGGGGTTAGTGTTAAGATTGTGGTTAGTACTTGGCTCATAGCTAGGTCTAACTTTTGGCATATGTTTCAGTTTAGGGCCATCATAAATGTGAGGAATGGGGTCAGGGTTAGTGTTAGGGGTAGGGATAGGGTTCTAGTGTACAGTTTGTAGTTAGAGTTAGGGATAGGTTAGGGTTAGGGTTAGGTTAGGGTTTGGGTTAGGGTTAGGTAAGGTTTAGTACTTGGGTCTTACCTAGGACTGTTTTGGTCTGTGTTTCAATTTAGGGCGATTGTAAATGTGAGGGATGTGGTGAGGATTATTGTTAGGTTAGGTTTAAGTTTGGGGTTAGGGTTGGGATTGGGGTTGGGCTTAGGTTTGGGGTTGGAGTTATGGTTACGGTTAAGGTTGGGATTAGGTTTAGGATAAGGGTTAGGGTTGGGGTTGGGGTTGGGGGTTGGGGTTGGGGTTAGAGTTGGTGTTAGGACTAGGGTTAGGGTTGATGTTGGGGTTGGGGTTGGGTTAGGTTTGGGGTTGGGGTAGTGTAAGGGTTAGGGTGAGGGTTAGGTTTAGGGTTAGAGTTGGTGTTGGGGTTAAGTTTGGGGTTGTTCTTGTGGTTGCGGTTGAGATTGGGGTTAGGTTTAGGGTTAGGGTTAGTATTAGTGTTAGCGTTAAGGTTGGGGTTGGGGTTAGGGTTAGGGTTACGGTTGGGGAAGGGGTTAGGGTTGGGTTTGGGGTTGGGGTTGGGTTTGGCATTGGGGATTGTGTTGGGGTTAAGGTTATGGTTAGGATTAGGGTTATGATTAGGGTTAGGGTTAGTGTTATGGTAGGGGTTAGGGTTATGGTTAGGAGTAGTTTAGGGGTTAGGGTTAGTGATAGGGCTAGGGTTAGGATTAGGGTTAGGGTTGGGACTGAGGTTGATTTTGGGGTTTGGGTTGGTGTTGCTGTTGGGGTTGGATTGGGTTTAGGATTAGGGTTAGTGTTAGGGTAGGGGTTACAGTTAGGTTAAGGATTAGGGTTAGGGTTGCTGTTTGTGTTGAGGTTGGGGTTGGGGTTGGTGTTGGGATTAGGGTTAGGTTTAGGGTAGGTTTTGGGCTAAGATTTTAGGGGTTAGGGTTAGGGTTAGTATTGCATCATAGCTAGAGAAAATTTTGGCCTAAGTTTCAGTTTAGGATTAGGGCTAGGGTTAGGGTTCAGGCTAGGGCTAGAGCTAGGGCTAGGACTAGGGTTACGGCTAGGGTTAGGGTTAGGGCTGGGGATAGTTTGAGGGTTAGGGTTAGGGCTAGGGTTAGGATTAGGGTTTAGGGTTAGGGCTAGGACTAGGGCTAGGGTTAGTGTTAGGTTTATGGTTAGGGTTAGGGTTGGGGTTTGTGTTGAGTTTGGGGTTGGTGTTGGAATTAGGGTTAGGTTTAGTGTAGGTTTAGGGTTAGCCTTTTAGGGGTTAGGGCTAGGGTTAGTATTGGATCATAGCTAGGGAAGATTTTTGCCTCGATTTCAGTTTAAGATTAGGGCTGAGGTTAGGGTTAGGGCTAGGGCTAGAGTTAGCACTAGGACTAGGGCTAGGGTTAGGGTTAGGTTTAGGGTTGGGGTTAGGGTTGGGGGTTAGGATTAGGGTTATGGTTAGGGTAAGGGTAAGAATTGGGGTTAGTGTTAGGGTTACTGTTAGGTTAAGGGTAAGGGTTAGGGCTAGTGTTGGGGTTTGTGTTGAGGTTGAGGTTGGGATTAGGGTTAGGTTTAGGATAGGTTTAGGGTTAGGATTTTAGGAGTTAGGGTTAGTATTGGGTCATAGCTAGGTAAAATTTTGGCATAGGTTTCAGTTCAGGATTAGGGTTAAGGTTAGGGTTTAGGGTTAGGGCTAGGTTTTGGGGTTAGGGGCAGGGTTATGGTTAGGGTAAGTGTAAGGGTTAGGGTTAGGATTAGTGTTAGGTTAAAGGTTAGGGTTAGGGTTAAGGTTAGTATTGGATCATAGCTAGGGAAAATTTTGGCCTAGGTTTCAGTTTAGGATTAGGGTTAGGGTTAGGGCTAGAGCTAGGGCTAGTGTTAGGGCTAGATTTATGGTTAGGGGCAAGGCTAGGGTAAGGGCTAGGGCTAGGATTGGGGCGAGGTCTAGGGTTAGGGTTAGGGTTAGGGTTGGGGTAAGGTGTTAGGGTTAGAGTTATGATTACAGAAAGGGTTACCTAGGGTTAGGGCTAGGGTTAGGGTCAGGGTTTAGGGTTAGGGTTAGGGTTAGGGTTAGGGTTAGGGTTAGGGTTAGGGACAGGGTTTAGGGTTAGGGTTAGGGATAGGGATAGGGATAGGGTTGGTGTTAAGGTTAGGGTTACTGCTAGGGCTAGCACTATGGCTTGATCTAGGGTTAGGTTTAGGTCTAGGGCTAGAACTAGGGCTGGGGATAGTGTTAGTGTTTAGGTTTAGGCTTTGGGTTAGTGTTAGGTCTACAGTTAGGGGTTAGGGTTATGGTTACAGTCAGTGTTAGGGCTAGGGCTAGGGCTGGGACTAGGGCTAGGGCTAGGACTAGGTTTAGGTCTAGGGCTATTGTTAGGGCTAGGACTGGATTAGGGTTAACATTAGGGCTAGGGCTAGGTTTAGGGCTAGGGTTAGGGTTAGGGCTAGGGCTGAGTGTAGGGTTAGCATTAGTCTAGGGGTTTACACTAAGGTTAGGGATAGGGTTTAGGTTAGGGTTATGATTAGAGTTAGGTTAAGTTTTAAGTTTATGGTTAGGGTTAGGTTTGGGGTTAGGGTTTGAGATGGGGTTGGGCATGGGGTAGTTGTTTTGTTTTGGGTTAGGTTTAGGGCTGGGATTGGTTGGGGTTGGTTTCACGGTAATGTTTAGGGTTGTGGTTATGGTTAGGGTTGGGGTTGAGGTTGAGGTTAATGTTGGGGTTAGGGTTTTGTTTGGGGTGTGGGCTGGTTTTGGTGTTCGGGTTAGGTTTAGGGTTACAGTAGGGTTAGATTTAGCTTATGGTTAGGGTTTTAGGGGTTAGGGTTAGTATTGGGTCATAGCTAGGTATAATTTTGGCCTAGGTTTCAGTTTAGGGTATGGTAAGGGCTAGGGTTAAGGCTAGGGCTAAGTCTATGGCTATTTTTATGGCTAGGACTAGGCTAATGCTAAGGCTAGGGTTAGGGTTAGAGTTAGGGTAAGGGCTAGAGCTAGGGTAGGGCTATGGCTAGGGTTAGGGTTAGGGCTAGGGCTAAGGCTAGGCCTAGGGCTAGGACTAGGATTAGTGGGAGAGTTAAGGCTAGGTCTAGGGCTAGGGTTAGGGCTCGGGCTAAGCCTAGGGTTATGGTAGGGCTTTGGCTAGGGCTAGAGTTAGGGTTAGGGCTAGGGCTAGGGCTAGGGTTATGGCTAGGGTTAGGATTAGTGTTAGGGTTAGGGCTAGGGCTGGCGCTAGGATTAGGTTTATTTCTAGGGCTAGGAATAAGGCTAGGAATAGGGTTAGGGTTTATTGTTAGACTTAGGGTTAGGGTTAGGACTAGGATTTAGGGGTTATGGTTAGGGTTAGGGTTAGGGTTAGTGTTAGGGCTAGGGCTGGGTCTAGGGTTAGGGCTAATGCTAGGGCTAAGCTTAGGCATAGGGCCATGGTTAGGTCTAGGACTTGCTCTAGCGTTAGTGTTAGGGCCAGAATTATTGTTAGGGCTAGGATTAGGGTTGGGGTTAGGGCAAGGCTAGGGTTAGGGTTAGCATTACGGTAAAGATTAATATTGGGGTTAGGGTTGGCGTGGGATTTGGGTTTGGGTATGTTTTCTGGTTGGGGTTGGGGGTAGAGTTCGGGTTTGTGTTGGGGTTTGGTTTAGGGTTAGCATTTGGGCAGGGGTTGCAGTCAGGTTAAGTGTTAGGGTTAGGTTTAGGTTTGGGGTTTGTGTTGAGGTTGAGGTTGGGGTTGGGGTTGGGGTTAGATTAGGATTAGGGTAGGGTTCAGGTTAGTGTTAGGGTTTTATGGGTTAGGGTTAGTATTGGGTCATAGCTGGGGAAAATTTTGGCCTAGGTTTCAGTTGAGGGTTAGGGTTGGGTTTAGGGCTAGGGCTAGTGCTAGTGCTAAGGTTAGGGTTAGGCTTCGGGCTTAGGGCTAGGGTTACGGTTATGATTTAGGTTAGAGTTGGGGATTAGGGTTAGGGTTAGGGTTAGTGTAAGGATTAGGGTTAGGGTTAGGGTTAGGTTTAGGGTTAGGGGTTAGGTTCAGAGTTAGGGTTAGAGTTAAGGTTAGGAGTTAGGTTTAGGATTATGTCTATGGTAAGGGTTACAGTTAAGGCTAGGTCTAGTGCTAGGGCTAGGGCTATGGCTAGTGTTAGTGTTAGGTCCAGGTCAATGCCAGGGCTATGGATAGGATTAGGGTTTAGGGTTAGGCTTACAGTTAGGGTTAGTGCTATGGTTAGGGGTTAGGGTTAGGGTTAGGGTTAGGGTTAGGTTTAGTGTTAGGGCTAGGGCTGGGGCTAGGGCTAAGGCTAAGGTTAGTTTTAGAGTTAGGTTTAGGGCTAGGTTTAGGGTTAGGTTTAGAGCTGGGGCTAGGTTTAGGGTTAGGTCTAGGGTTAGGGCTAGGGTTAAGGTTAGTGCTAGGGCTAAGGCTAAGGTTAGGGTTAGAGCTAAGTATAAGTATAGTGTAAATGTCAGGTGGTTGGTTATTGCTAAGTATTAGAATATTGTTAGGATTAGGTTTAGGGCCAAGAATGATAGTTTCGGACTTAGGGTTAGGTCAAAAGATCCAAATCGGGTTAGGCATAGTGTTTGGACTAAGGATAAGCATAGTGTTATAGATATGGAGAGGACATCTTCCCGGCCTCTCCTCACCTCAGGAGCTGTGGAAGAACATGGGTTTGGCTATCACCAGGCAAGGCCACTCTGGAAAATTCTGGTAGGATTCCCAGACAGCTTCCTGGAAGCCCCTTGCTGCTGGAGCCTGGGGCAGAAACTGGGCTCAGCTAGCACAGGGGATGGCCCTCCGGAAATGGCATGTTGGACATCCGGACATCTTCCCCACTGCCCCTCGATGCCAGGGCCTGCGGCAGAACCTCGGCTCAGCTAGCACCAGGAATGGCTGCTGCAGAAAAAGCTGGTAGGACTCCCGGACAACTTTCCCGCTGCATCTCGCCACTGGAACACCAGGCAGAACACGAGCTTGGCTAGAGCCAGACCGGGCCACTCCAGCAAAAGCCTGATAAGAGACCTGACAGATTCACCATTGCCCCTTGCCTCCACTGCCTGCGGTAGCACATGGGTTCAGCTAGCACCAGGCAGGACTGCTCCAGAAAAGGCTGGTAGGATTCCCAGACATCTTCCATGCAGCCCCTCACCACCGGGCGTGCAGCAGAAGGTAGCCTCAGCTAGCACCAGGCAGGGCCACTTTGGAAAAGGCTGGTACTCCTCCCTGACAACTTCCCCACCGCACCCACCACCATGGCCTGCAGCGGTACCTGGGCTCCACTAACTCTGGGTGGGGCTGCATTGGAAAATGCTGGTGGGATTCCCAGACATCTTCCCCACTGCCCCTTTCCGCTGGAGGATGCAGCTGAACATGAGCTCCACTAGCGGTGGATAGGGCCACTCTGGGAAAGGCTGGAAGGACTCCCAGACATCTTCCCTGCCACCCCTCAACACCGGTTCCTGTGACAGAACCTCAGCTAGTGCCAATCAGGTCTGCTCTGGAATATGCTGGTGGGATTCCTGGACATCTTCCCCTCCGCCCTTCAAAACTGGGGCCTGTGGCGGAAACTGGGCTCGCCTAGCTCCAAGCATGGCTGCTCCAGAAAATGATTGTAGGACTCCCGGACATTTTCCCCTCCATCCCTCACTGCCAGCTCCTGCGACAGAACCTGGGATCGGCCAGCACCGGGCAGGACCGCTCCATAAAACACTGGTAGAACTCCTGATCATCTTCACCGCTGCCCCGCACTGCCAAGTCCTGCGGCAGAACCTAAGCTCCACTAGCGCCTGGCAGAACAGCTCCTGAAAAGTCTGGTAGGAATCCGGGACAACTTACCCGCTGCCTCTCACCTCCGGGGCATGAGGCAGAAAGTGAGCTCCTCTAGCGCCAGACTGGGCCACTCTGGAAAAGGCTGCTAGGACTCCCAGACATGTTCCCTGCTGCCCCTCTCCTCGGGAGAGTGAAGCAGAACCTGGGATCGGCTTGAGCCAAGCAGAGACGCTGCAGGAAAGGCTGGCAGGACTCCCAGATATCTTCCCCACCAAGCCTTGCGCCATGGCCTACAGCGGAACCTCGGCTTTGCTAGTACCAGGCAAAGCCGCCTGAGGTAAGGCTGGTAGGACTCCCAGACATCTTGCCTGCCACTTCTCGCCACTGGAACCTGCGGCAGAACCTGGGCTCCTCTAGCACTGGGCAGGTCCACTAGAGAAAAGGCTGGTAGGGCTCCCGGACATAATCCCTGCAGCCCATCGCCTCGGGGGCATGAGGCAGAACATGGGCTCGGCTAGAGACAAGCAGGTCCGCTCTGGAAAAGGCTGGTAAGACTCCTGGACATCTTCCTCCCCGTCCCTTGCAATCAGGGTTAGCGGTGGAACTTGGGCTAGATTAGTGCCAGGCAGGACAGCTTTGGAAAAGGCTGATACTACTCCCAGACATCTCCCCACCACCCCCTCCACTGTGTCCTTAGGTGGAAAGTCAGCTCAGATAGAATCAAGCTCAGCTGCTCCAAAAAAGGCTGCTAGAACTCCAGGACAACTTCCCCGCCACCTCTCATAGCCGTGGCCTACAGGGGAACATTGGTTCAGCTATCGCCGGGCAAGGCTGGTCGGGAAAATACTGCTATCACTCCTGGATATATTCCCCGACAGCCCTCATCTCTGGGGACTGCGGCGGAACATGGGCTCTGCTACAGCCGGGAACGTCCTCTCCAGAAAAGGCTGGTAGTACATCATCCCCACTGCCCATCGCCTTGGGGGAATGCGACAGAACATGGGCTCAGCTAGAGCTGGGCAGGCCCGCTTTGGAAAAGGCTGGTGAGACTCCTGGACATCTTCCCTGCAGTCCCTCGCTGCTGGGGCCTGTGGTGGAACATTGGCTCAGCTAGCGCCAGGCATGGAGGCTCCTGAACAGGCTGGTAGGACTCCCAGACAACTTCCCTGACTCCCCTCCCCAAAAGGGCCTTAGGAAGAACCTGGGCTCCTGTTACCTTATCTTAGGCTTAACCCTAGCCAACGCTAACACTGTCCTCTTGCTTAAACCTAAACCCAAACTTAATCCTATCACTCTACATTACTCCAAGGATGACCCTAACCATAAAACCATCTTTATTCTTAGATTAACCCTAATACTAACAGTAACACTAAACTTATCTTTAGGAGAAAAATCTATCCTAACTATAACACTATCGTTAAGCCTAGGACTAACCCTAACTTGCCAATAACATTGCCTTTGTCCTTAGGCCTATCCCAAACCCTAACACAATATTCTTTCCTTGCACCAAACATAAAACCCAACCCAAGCACTATATTTATGCTTAGACTTAAGCATAAACCTAACCCTGATCCTAACACTGTCATTATTGTTAGACAGAACCCAAAACCTAAACCTGACACTATCCTAATCCTTAAGGCTAACACCAAACCCAAACTTAACACTATGCTTAAGCATAGGCCTAAATTAACCTTAACCCTACCTCAATCTTTATGCTAAGGACTACCCCAAACCCGAACCCTATCACAATCCTTGACCTTAGAACAACCATAACCCTGAACAGACCACTATCCATAATCTTAGAGTGATGCTAACACCAACCCAAAACCTATCCTTATCCTTAGCCCTAACCCTAATCCTAATCCCACCCCTCACATTCATGATCAGCCTACACTGAAACCTAGACCAAAACTTACCCTTAGCTGAGAGCCAAGTACTAACCCTAACACGAACCCTAACCCTAAAACTAACCTTAACCCCTACCCTAACGCTAACCCTAACACTAACCCTAACCCCAACTTCACCCCCAACGCTAACACCAACCCTAACACTAACCCTAACTCTAAACTTTACCTTAACAATGAACCTAATCCTAACCCCTAACCCAAACCCAATCCCAACACCAACCCAAACGGAAACACTAACCCTAAACCTAAAACCTAACCCTAAACCTAATGCTGATGCCTACTCTAAACCTAACACTAACCGTAACCTCAACCCCAACCCTAAACCTTACCATAACCCAAAATAAAAAAGCAACCCCAATGCCAACCCCAATCCCAACCCTAACCCTAACCCAAACACTAACCCAAAACCTAAACCTAAACCTAAACCATACCCTAACACTAAGCCTAATCCTAAACATAAACCTAACCCTAACCTTAACAACAAACCAAACCCAACCCCAACCCCAAGCTCAAACCCAACTACAAACCTAACCCTAAACCGTACCTTAATATCAAACCTAACTGTAACCCAAACCCTAACATAACCCTAACCGTAACACCAATCCCAACCACAACCACAACCACAACACCAAACCTAAACCCAAACCTAACCCTAACAACTACCTCAACCCCAACCCCAAACCCAACCCAAACACTAAACCTAAAACCTATCGCAACCCTACACTAAGCAGTAATCCTAAACATATCCCTAACACCTACCGTAACTCTAACCCTAGTCCTAGCTCTAGAAATAGACCTAGCCCTAGCCATAGCCTTAAACAAGCCCTAACCCTAGCACTAGCCCTATACTTAACCCTAACCCTAACCCTAGCCATAGACCTAATCCTAACCCTAGCCCTAGCACTAGCCCTAAACTTAACCCTACACCAAAAACTAGCCCTAACCCCAAACCTAACACTAAACCAAATCCTAGCCCTTGCCCTAACAATAAACCCTAACCTTAACCATATCCCTCGCACTATCCCTAGCCCTAACCATAACTCTAGCCCTAACCCTAGCCCTAACCATAACCCTAGCCCTAACCCTAGCCCTAGCCCTAACCCTAAAACTAGCCCTAGCCCTAGCCCTAGACTTACCCCTAACCAAATCTTTAGTCCAAGCACTACCACTAACACTAACCATAAACATAGACCTGACCCTAACCCTAGTCCCAGTCCTAGTCCTAACCTTAAACCTAGCCCTAGCCCTTTCTCTAGCCCTAACCCTAACCATCACCATAGACCTAGCCATAGGCCTAGCCCTAGCCCTGGCACAAACCCTTACCCTAGCTGTAACCCTAGCCATAGCCCTAGCCCTAACCCTGGCCCTAGCCCTAGCTCTAGCCCTAAACCTAACACCAGCCCTAGCCCTAGCCCTAACTCAAAATCCTCGCACTAACCCTAACCCTAGCCCTAGCCTTAGCCCTAGCCCTAACCCTAATCCTAACACTTAAATATAACCATAATGGTAACCATAACCATAGTCCTAGGCCTAACCCTAGGCCTAGCCCTAACCCTAACCCTAGCTATAGCACTAGCCCTAAATGTAACCCTAGCCTTAGCCCAAGCCCTAGCCCTAACCTTAATCCTAAACCTATCCCTAGAACTATCCTTCCCTAGCCCTATCCCTATCCCTATCCCTAACCCTAAACCTAGCCCTAACTGTACCCTTAACCCTAACACTAACACTAACCCAAGCCCTAGCCCTAGCCCTAACACTAGCCCTAGCACTAGGCCCAGCCATAACCCTAGCCCTAGCAATAGCCCTAGTCCTAACCTTAGCTTGGGCCTTAACCCTAGCCCTAGCACTAGCCCTGACCCTAAACTCTAACACTAACCGTATCCCTCGCCCTATCACTAGCCCTAACCATAACCCTAGCCCGACCCCTAGCACTAGTGCTAGCCCTAGCCCTAGCCCTAACCCTAAACTTAGCCCTAGCTCTAGCCCTAGCCCTAACCAAATCTCTAGTCCAAGCCCTAGCACTAACGCTAACCATAAACTTGGCCCTAGCCGTAGCACTAGTTCTAGTCCTAGTCCTAACCTTAACACTAGCCCTACCCCAGCCCTTTCTCTAGCCCTAGGCCCAACCCTCACCATAGCCCGAGCCCTAGCTCTAGCCCTAAACCTATCCCTAGCCCTAGCACTAGCCCTAGCCCTAACCCTTGTACTTGACATAGCCCTGGCTGTAACCATAGTCCTACCCTAATTCTTGACCCAGTCTTAGCCCTAGCTCTAACCCTAGCACTAGTCCTAGCCCTAGTTGTAAACTTAACGCTGGCCCTAAATCTAGCCCTTTCCCTACCCCTAGCCTTTGCCTTAGCCCTAATTCTAATCCTAAACCTAGCCCAAGTCCTAGCAATAGCTCTAGCCCTAAATCTAGTCCTAGCCCTAGCCCTGGCGCTGGCCCTAACCCAAGCCTTAGCGGTACCCCAAGCCATTAACCTTGCCCTAGTCCTAGCCCTAGCCCTAACCCTAGCCACAGCCACAGCCCAAGCCCTCACCCTAGTTCTAAACCTACTCTAAACACTAGCCCTAAACCTATCCTTAACACGAAAACTAACCCAAGCCCTGGTGGTCACCATAACCCTAAACCCTAACCATAAACCTATCCCTTGCCCTATCCCTAGGCCTAACCATAACCCTAGCCCTAACCTTAGCCCTAAACTTAGCCTTAGTGCTAGCCCTAGACCTAGCCCTAACCAAATCCCTAGTCATAGCACTAGCACTAACACTAACCATATACCTAGACCTACACCTAACCCTAGACCTATTCCTAGTCCTAACGTTAACCTAGCCCTAGCCCTGGCCCTAATAATAAACCTACACCTAACCCTAGCCCTAGCTAAAGTTCCGAGATCTATCCCTAAACTTAGCCCTAGGCCTAGCACTAGTTCTAGCCTTAACCCTAGTCCTAACTCTAGCCCTGGCCCTAACCCTAGCCATAGACATAGCCCTAATGCTAACCCTTTGCCTAACCCTAGCCGTAACCTTAGCCCTAGCCCTAACACTAATCCTAGTTCTAGTCCTATTCCTAGCCCTAGCCCTAGACCTTGCCCTAAGTTAGCTCTAAGTTAGAGTTAGCTCTACTCCAAACACTAGCCCTACACCCACCCTTAATTCCTAACACTAACCCAAGTCCTAGCCCTCGCCCTAACCCTAAACCTAACTCTATCCCTCGCCCTATTTCTAGCCCTAACCATAACCCCCGCCATAACCCTAGTCTTAGTCCTAACACTAGCTGTAGCCCTAACCTTAGCCCCAGCCCTAACCTTAACCCTCATACTCACCATAGACCTAGACCTAGCCTTAACTCTAAACCCTAACCCTAACAATAGCCCTACCCCTAGCCATTACCCTAGCCCTAGTCCTAGCCCTTGCCCTAATCCTTGCCCTAGTCCTGGCCATAGCCCTAACCCTAGTCATAGCCCTAGCCCTAGCCATAGACCTAGCCTTAACCAAATCCCTAGTCCTAACCCTAGCAGTAACACCAACCATAAACTTAGACCTAGCCCTAACCCTAGTCCTAGTCCTACTAGTAACCCTAACCCTAGCCCTAGTGATTTCACTAGACTGAGACCTAACCCTCGCCATAGCCCTAGCCCAGGCCCTAATAATGAACCTACCCCTAGCCCTAGCCCTTACACAAAACCTAGCCCTAATCCTAGCCCTAGTGTAAGCCCTAGCTCTAGTCCTAACCTTAACCTTAGTTCGAGCCCTGCCCCTTTCCCTAGCCCTAGACCTGACCTTCACCCTAGCCCTAGCCCTAGCCCTATCTCTAGCCCTAGCCCTGGCCCTAATAAAAAACCTACCCCTAGCTCTAGCCCTAGCCCTAATCCTAGCACTAGACCTAGTCCTTGCCCAAGCCCTAACTGTAAACCTAAACCTAGCCCTAGCCCCAGAACTAGCAATAGCCCTAACCCTAGTCCTAGCCCTAACCCTGACCCTAACCCTAAACCTAAACCTAGCCCTATACCTAGTCTTAGCCCTGACCTTAACCCTAGACATAGCCCTACCCCCATCCCTTACCCTAGCCCTAATCCTAGCCCAAGCCTGAGCCCTAACCTTGGTCCTAGACCTAGCCCTTGCCCTAAGCCTAACACTAACCCAAGCCCTACACCTTGCCCTAACCCTGAACACAAACCCTAACCCTATTGCTCCTTTTATCCCTAGCCCTAACCATAACCCTTGCCCTAACCCTATCCCTGGCCCAAGGCCGAGGCTTGCTCTAGCCCTACCTCTAACCCTAACCTTAAAACTATTCCTATCCCTAGCCCTATTGATAGCCCTAGCCCAAAACCTAACCCTAGCTATAGCCCTAGCCTTAGCCCTAGACCTAATGCTGGCCCTAGCCTTAGCTCTAGCCCTAAACCTAACACTAACCCAAGCCCTAGCCCAAGCCCTAACTCAAAACCCTCCCCCTAACCCTAGCCCTAGCCTTAGCCTTAGCTCTAACCCTAATCCTAACACTTAAACATAACCATAATGGTAACCCTAACCATAGCCTTAGCCATAACTCTAAACCCGAACCCTAACCCTAGCCCTAGCCTTAGCCATAGCAGTACTGCTAAACATAAACCTAGCCTTAGCCCTAGCCCTAAACTTAATCCTAGCCCCAGCCCTAGAGCTATCTTTGCCCTAGCCCTAGCCTGACCCTAGCCCTACTTTTAGCCTTGACCCTAACCCTAATCCTAAATCTACCCCTAGCCCTAGCCCTAGCTTTAGAACTAACCCTAGCCCTTGCCCTAGGCCTAACCTTAATCCTAGACCCTGCCTTGCCAACCCTAGCCCTAGCCCTAACCCTAAGCTTAACCCTAGCTCTAGGCATACCCCTAAACCTAATCCTAAACCTAGCTGTAGGCCTAAAACTAGCCCTAGCCTTAACCAAAGCCCTAACCCAAGCCCTAGCCCTAACTCTAGCCCTACCCTAGTCCTAGCCCTAGTCCTTACCCTAGCCCTAGCCCTAATCCCAGCCCTCACCCTAACCTTAACCGTAGCTGTAGGCCTAGACCTAACCCAAGAACTAACCCTAGCCCTAGCCTGAGCCCTAGCCCTAATTCTAACTCTAGCCCTAGCCCTAGCACTAAACCTAAACTTAATCCTAAACCTAGCCTTAGCCCTAGCCCTAGCCCCAGCCCTAACGCTAACCCTAACTCTAGCCCTAGACCTAACCCTAGCCCTAGCTCTAACCCTATTCCTAGTCCTAGGCCTAGCACTAATCCGAGGCCTAGCCCTTGCCCTAGTCCTAGCCCTAACCTTAACCCTAGCTCTAAACCTAGACCTAGCCCTAAAACTAACCCTAACACAAGGCCTTACCCTAGGACTTCACCCAGCCCTAGCCCTAGCCCAAGCCCTAACCCTTAACCCTAAACTCTAAACCTTAACCTTGCCCTCGCCCAATCCCTAACCATAACCCTAGCCCTAGCTTCAAACTTAAACATAGCCCTAGCTGTAGATATAGCTTTGCCCTAGACCTAACCCTAAACCTAACACTAACGCTAACCTTAGCCCTGTACCTAGCCCAATCCCTATCCCTAAAACTACCCTAGCCCTAGCCCTGAATGTAGACCTAGCCCTATCTGTAGCACTAACCCTAACTTTAGCCCTAACACTAACCCTAACCATAGCCCTAGCCCTAGCCCTAACACTAATCCCAACACTAGCCCTAGCCCTAACCCTAACTGTAATGCTAACCCAAGCCCTAGCCCAAGTCCTAGCCATCACCCTAACCCTAACCCGAGCCCTAGCCCTAGCCCTAACCCTAGCCCTAGAACTACACCTTGCAATAAACCTAACCCTAAACCTAACCCTAAACCCTAACCCTAACCTAAACCCTAAACCTATCCCTATCCCTTGTCCTATCCCTAATCATAACCCTAGCCCTAGCCCTGGCCCTAGCCCTAACACTAACCATAACCCTAACCCTAGCCCTAGACCTAATGCTAACCCTAATTCTGGGCCTAGCCCAAACCCAAACCCTAGCCCTAGCCCTAACCCTAGCCCTAGTACTAGCCTTAGGCCTAACCCTAGACCTAACCTTAATTCTACCCCTAACCTTAACCCTAGCCCAAACCCTAGACCTAGACCTAACACTAATAATAAAACTTGCCCTAGACCTAGCCCTAGGCATAACCCTAATTCTAAACCTAGCCAAAACCCTAGCATTATCCCTAGCCCTAATCCTAGCCCTACCTAGGCCAAGCCCTAAACCTAGCCCTAGCCCTAGCCATAGTCCTAACCCTAACCCTAGACATAGCCTGACCCCTAAACATAACCCTAGCCCTAGCCCTAGAACTAACCCTAAACCCAGGCCTAGCCCAAACCTAACCCTAACCCTAGCCCTATCCCTAACCCTAGTCGTAGTCCTAGCCCTAGCACTAAACATAGCACTAACCTTAACGATAACCCTAATCCTAAACCTATCCCTAATCATAGCCCTAGCCTTAATCCGAGTCCAAGACCTAGCCCTAGCCCTAACCATAACCCTAGCCCTAGCTCTAACCAAATCTCTAGTCAAAGCACTAGCACTAATGCTAACCATAAACCTAGACCTAGAGCTAACTCTAGGCCTAGGCCTAGTCCTAGTCCTAACCTTAAACCTAGCCCTAGCCCCAGCCCTTTCTCTAGCTCTAGACCTAACCCTCACCATAGCCCTAGCCCTAGCCTTAGCCCAAACACTAGCCCTAGCTGTAACCCTAGTCAAAGCCATCCCTAACACTGTCCCTAGGCCTAGCTCTAGCCCTAAACCTAACACTAGCACTAGGAATAGCCCTAAATCAAAACCCATCCCCTAACCCTAACCCTAGCCCTAGCCTTAGCACAAGCCCTAAACATAATCCTAGCCTTAGCCCTAGCTCTAAACCTAACCCTAACCCTAGCCATAGCACTAGAACTAGCCTGGCATTGTCCCTATCCCTAGCCCTAGCCCTAACCCTAGACCTAGCACTAGACCTAACCTTAATCCTAGCCCCAGACCTAGACCTAGCCTTGCCCAATCCTAGCCCTAGCCCTAACCCTAACCTTAACCCTAGCCCTAGCCCTAGTTCTAGCCTTAGCCCTAGCCCCAGCCCTAGCCCTAGCCCCAGCTGTAACCCTAGCCCTAGCAATAGTCCTAGTCCTAACCATAGCCTGGGCCTTAACCCTAGGCCTAGCCCTTGCCCTTGCCCTTAACCTAGCCCTAATCCTAGCCATAGTCCTAGCCCTAATCCTAACCCTAGCCAAAACCCTAGCCCTAAACCTAACAGTAACACTAACCCAAGGCCTAGCCCTACCCCTGACCCTAAACCCTAACACTAACCCCATCCCTTGGCCTATACCGAGCTGTAAAAATAACTCTAGCCCTAACCCTAGGCCTAGCCTGAGACCTACCCTTGCCCTAGCCCTAGCCCGCACCCTAACCTTAACCCTACCCCTAGCCCAAAACCTAGCCTTAGCCATAACCCTTGACGTAGCCCTAGCCCTAGCTCTCAACCAAGCACTAATGCTGACCCTAACCCTAATCCTAACACAAACCCTAGCCCTAGCCCTAACTCTAACCTTAGCCCTAGACCTAGCCTTAGCCCTAATCCTAAACCTAGCCCTAGGCCTAGCATTAGCCCTAGGCCTAGCATTAGCCCTAGCCCTAACCCTAGCCCTAACTTTAGGCCTAGCCCAAGAAATAGACTTGCGCTAACCCTAGCCCTCAGCCTAACCTTAACCCTACCCCTAGCTCAAAACTTATCCATAGCCATAACCCTAGATGTAGCCATAGCCCTAGCCCTCGCCCCAGCACTAACGCTGATTCTAAACCTAACCCTAACAAAAACCCTAGCCCTAACCCTAACTTCGCCCTAGCCCTAGCTCTAACCCTAATCTTACACCTAGCACTAGTCCTAGCATTAGCCCTAGCCCTAACCATAGTACTAGACATAAGCCTGACCTTAAACCTAACACTAGCCTTGGCCCTACACCTATCCCTTACCCTATTCCTAGTCCTAGACCTAGCCCTAGCCCTAACCCTAGCCCTAACCCTCAACCTAGCATTAGCTCTGGACCTAGACCTAAACCTAATCAAATCTCTAGGCCAAGCCCTAGCACTAATGCTAACTGTAAACCTAGTCCTAGCCCTAGCCCTAGCCCTAGTCCTAGTCCTAGTCCTAAATTTAACCCTAGCCCTAGCCCCAGCCCTTTCTCTAGCCCTAGACCAACCCCTCACCATAGCCCTAGCCCTAACTCTAGCCCTAGCCGTGGCCCTATTAATAACCTACCCCTAGCCCTAGCCCTAGCCTGAGCCTTAGCTCTAGCCCTAGCCATAACCCTTGTACAGGAACTAGTCCTGGTCCTAACCATAGCCTTAGCCATAGCCCTAAAGCTAACCCTTACCCTAACCCTACACCTAACAATAATCCTAGACCTAGTCCTAGCCCTAGAACTAACCCTAGCCCTAGACCGAATTCTTCTCCTACTCATAGCCCTAGAGCCACCCCTAGCCCTTGCCCTAGCCCTAATTTTAATCACAAACATCATCGAAGTCCTAGCAATTGCCCTAGCCCTAACCCTAGTCCTAGCCCTAGCCCTAACCCTAGCCCTAGCTTGAGCACTTGACCTAACCCTTACCCTTCTCCAGACACTAACCCTAAACCCTAACCCTAACCTTATCCCTCGCCCGATTCCTACACCTAATACATAAACTTAGCCTTAACCTTAGCCCTAGTGCTAGCCCTAGACCTAACACCACCCCTAAATGAAGCCTTAGCCCTAGCCCTTGATCTAGCCCTAATCCTTGTCCTAGTCCTTGCCCTAGCCCTGACCCTACTCTTAGACCTTTCTTTATCCCTATCGTTAAACTTAACCCTAGCCCTAACCCTAGCTCTAGCTCTATCCATAAACTTAGTGTGACGCTAACCCTACTGCAATCCTTATACTTAGCCCTAACCTTATACCTAAACCTATCCTAACTCTAGCCCTAACTCTGGCCTCTTGCTTATGCCTAATCCCAACCGTAACCCTCACACTCAACTTTACTCTTAAACTAAGCCTAACCCTAACACTATCTTTATCTTTAGAGTAAACTTAATCCTAAACATAAATCTAAATTTATCTGTTGGCCAACACCTGCACTTACGATAACACTATCCTCATCTTGAAACCTAACCGTAACCTAATGTTAACACTAACCTTATCTTTAAACTTAATCCGAACCAAAGCCCAGAGGCTAAAATTATCCCTAGGACTATCCCAAACTCCAAACCTAACAATATCCTTATGATTAGGCCTACAACGGACTCATTTTTACTATTCTTATCCATAGACTAACACTCTTACCCTAACGATACTTTATTTCTTACACAAATATGGACGGTAACACTAACGTAGTCACTATCATTAGCCTAACACTAACTTTAGCACTATCCTTACCCATTGGTCTAGTTCTAAACCTAACACTAATCTGATCCTGAAACCTAACCCTAAAACGTTTCTTTTCCTTAGATTAAGTTTATAAATAGCACTTATTATGCCTCACCCTAACCATCTACACTATTCTTATCCTTACATCTAACCCTAACACTCTAAAACTAAAACTATCATTATGCAGACACCGGACCCTAAACCTAACCCTAACGCTATCCTTATACTTCCACTTATCCTAACACTAACAGGAATAACACTTAACCTATCCTAAACAAATTCCTTAGACTTAGGCCTAGCCCTACACCTACAATAGCAATAACCCTAACCCTAATACTGTCCTTATCGCTAATCCGATTTCTAATGTTGAAGCCGTTTTCACCCTTAGCCGTACCCGTATCGCTAATGACAATATTATCTTTATCCTTAGGCCTAAACCAAACCACAATCCTC
>PVKB01006608.1:0-56805 GCA_004027205.1 Ctenodactylus gundi
GAGCTGGGAGAACTTTCTGTATTTATGGGAATAACATTATGTGAAGTCAAGTCGGCCGACAAGTCACACACACTTAACAATTTTGCAGGAGCAGATTATTCTGAAATATTGAGAATACGATTCCACCTTTCTATTTCAGTGACAATTAAAATTGCACATTGATTTCTGATAAATGTCTCGTTAGTATCTGGGACAAGTAGCAATTGTGGGAAATGTGGAATGTCCGAGTTCAAAGCCATGGGCACAATCTCAGAGAACGAAGTTTGGTGTGAACAACTGTCTTCTAAGTGTCCCTGCACTCGTTTCATACAGTTCAAATGAAATGGCTTTGTGGGCTTATTTTTCTCAGGCTGAGAGCCTCTGTAAGCCTTATCATTAGCTTTCTTGAGCGCAACAGTAACACTTCATTTAGGTCATACATCTCCTTTAGGGGAGTTTAGGACCTGCACACGCTCAGTAGAGTACTCTCCTTGCTAGAGAGTCTACGTTTCTCCTCTACACGGTCATTCTCTGCTGTGTGGTGGTGGATAACTACAAGTCTCAGCATTCAAATCTGTGGAGTGGAGAAATCAATGTTATCAAATCAGTTCATATAATATACTCTTTTGCTTTGAGAATAAAATAGATATAGATAATCTAAATACTGTTTGGTATATGTAATCAAGTATTTTTTTGTATAAAATTAGTGATATGTTAAGAAGTCTTCAGAAAAGCAGAGCTGTGTGCGTGCATGCGTGCGTGCGTGCGTGTGTGTGTGTGTGTGTGTGTGTGTGTGTGTGTGATGGCTTTCATGTTTCTCAAAACTCTCCTGTGTTCAGCAGTGTGGCTTTCAGAAGACAATTTGATCCTGAGGCTGACCTCATCAGCCATGAACTCATTAAGGTGTTCACAGCTGAGTGGACTATTAGGAGATGGGGCCTGTGAGAGAGGGGAACTGGAGACATGACTTTGGGAAGTGTAGCTCTTCCTCTGGCTCCCTCCACTCTCTTCTTCGGGCCTGCCATGAGCTGAGTAGCATTTCTCTACCAGTGTCTCCCTCTGTGCCATTTTTGCCTCAGTGGCAGATGACTATGTGCATTAAACTCCTAAAACACATGCTACAATATACCCACCCTCCTTTAAACAGTGCATGTCAGGAACTTTGTCCTAACATTGAATAAAATCACACACACAAGCACACACACACACACACACACACACACAAACACACACACACACACACGCATGGACTAAGAGAGAAAGAGAGAGAGAGAGAGAGAGAGAGAAGGAATACAAGTACATATATTTTATATGTATGTAAAATCTATTGTCCATGTACTTTCAACCATCTCTCTACACATTTCTATACATTTTATATTATTTATCTTTCTATCTCTAGCAGAAGAAGAGAGGGAGAAAGGAGAATTATTATTATTATTATTATTATTATTATTATTATTATTATTTTGAGAAGAAGACCAGGAGGACCGCAGCAACACCACATTCTGGCATCGTCAGGCTGGAAAGCCTGCAACTATTGGTGTAAGTCACTCCAAGAACAATGGCTTGGACATCATGGCTCAGTTGCAGGATGAAACAAAAGGAGACACCCCAGGTCAAGTGGAGAGTTACAAGAAAAAAATAGGTGGAGAAGAATCAGTTCTTCCTGCTTCTACTTTTCATGTAGCTCAGGCTCACAGCCGATGGGCTGACATCCCCCGGGAGGGCAATCTGTACTAGTTGCCTCCTGCAGTCCCAGTGCTCACTGCATCTGGAAACATCCTCGCGGATACACCAGGAAATGATCGTTCATGTGAGTACTTTTGGGATACTCAATTTGATTCCTAGACCTAACCATCTCATGGTGACTATCCAGGTCCATGCATTCTGTGCCATCAAGCTGAGGCATCAGGCACTCAGAAAAAAAATAAAAGAGTAAGATGAATATTTGCTTATTGCAATGTTTAAGAAAAATCAATATGAATGCAAAAATCCATGCTGAACAAAATGTAAAATAGCTTTGATAAAGACATAGGCTAACCACGAGCTCATCTGGGGTCAAGGCTTTCTCACCCCATCTTCCTATCTGCCCCACAGAAAATATTCACAGAACAAGCAAGTCTCTGACCTGGCCATGGAAGGAAGGTTCTGGATCTGGGGTATTTCCCAAAAGCTTCATATATTTTGAACCTTATATGATTGGAAAGTGGGGCCTAGAAGGAAGGGGTGGATCCTTGGGGCTTGGCTTGAAAGGATTGTTCCGAGTTGTTGAGACTGGGAGGTGCTCTGGGCAGAGTTCTCAGGTTTGTGTTATTGCATTGTTGGCCAAGAAGCGAGGGAGAGGCACACAACCTGGGTGTTGTGAACCCAATGTAGCTTGCACCAAGTAAAGGAAAGAAGAAATGCTGCTACAGGTTCTCTCTGATAAGGCTCTGGCCTTGCCTGAGTCTCCAGACATCAGCGTGACTCCTGCTTCACTTGGATTTCTGCCTGCGATGGAGTGCACAGCTCTCCAGCCTCTGCCACCTGCTTCCACTGTTGCCTCCTGCCCATGAAAGGATTGTGTGAGACCTTCTGAGCCGTGAGCTGAATAAATCTCTCCTCCTTTAAATTGCATATATAGGGTATTTCTGTCACATCAATGAGAAAGTAACTAAGACAGAAGGACTAAGTGGAAATTGGTCAACAAGAGGAAAACAGAAAGTCACCATCCACAGGATGGGAGGTGGGCAAGAGGTGCGCAAAGGCCCACCCACAGCTGCAAATACGCTCACTGAAGCAAAGGATTGAAAAGTCTTTCTTTGGTAGAGATACAATAAAAATAAGCCAGACCCCCCTCTTTTTGCATACTTTGATCTAATGTTAGGTAATCTTTTGGTATAGCCTCTGTTTACTGACAGACATCACGTGTTTGTTATTACATTAGAGATCGTGTTCATCTGTTTGCTTTTTAATCATATAAAACAAATGAAGCAACAGAGGAGGGTGATTATTAAACTATGAACATACTACCACCAAATTTAGTATTGCTATGAATATTTTCTCAGATTGTTGTTTTCCTTCCATGTCTTTTACATTAAAGATATGCAATAGTCTTGCCTACCTTATCCAGACAGAGCTCTCTACACTCTGGAAATGACTCAAGGTGTTAAATCCTCATTTCTTGCCTAGCTTTTTTCTATTTGCAACAGACACTCATTCAATCACAATGGGCACATTAAAAGGCCATTCATTATTAAAATTCCAACTTTTAGAAGCTCTAGTTTACGGCCTGGGTGACCTGCCATTTGTCTCTGGAAGACCACCGAACTTCTACTAGCAGAAACTGTCACATTTCTAAAAATGTTTACTCTTCCAACCTGGAAAATTTACCTTCTGTGTGAAGGTCTGCTGTTTTTACTTCATACTAAAAGATGCAAGTGTGATTAAAATTTCATGGCAGTAGAAAACACATAAACATCTGTTTAAAGCCGTGCTTGGGGTAAATGGAACACGACTCTTACTTCCTCAGAAAAGTGCATTAAAGAATATGGTCAGGATCCTCCGCTTAGGAAAATGGAAGACCCCTGCTCTCCCATTGTCAAGCTGGTTCAAGAGTTTCAGTCTTTGGAGAAATGGAGATACACAAGACGTGCTATAGGATGCACTGTAAGTGGCACTTTATTTTTATTTCTCTGTTCTGGGAGGTGTTATAAATTAAATCCTTAACTGCAGGGGCTTGTCGGGTGATGCTACAGAGCTGCACTTACCACCTCACGTGGAATATTGACCAAATCATTTCACATTTAACTGCTCACACTGAGATCATTTTCAAAAGCATAAATATGTACAGATAAACCCCCACCGTGCTGCTACGGAACACAGAAAAACCAAGCGTGATCTGAGAAGTACATAGCGCAGATCTCGTAGCCCAGAGATAAACAACCCTAATGAAGAAAGCAGAGATTAAAACTAGGTGAGTGGTAGAGGGGAATGTCTGGGTCGTTGCTCTTTCCAAAGGCCTGTTTTCATCAATTTATCTCACAGCAGCCACTCATCTACTGGGTTCAATTACCCGATTTTGCACAAATATTTATCCCAAAAGGTTTTTGTCATTGTTACAATGGTAGAATAAGAGGAAAGATTAAACTTCCCATGATTCCAATGAAAGATATTGCTGTTGCGCTTAGAGATTCCAGTTCTCTCTGAACAGAGACATGTGCATGAAACTCTACCACCACTGACGAAAGAATTGGGAAAAAAAATTCCCACAAACAAATGGAAAGATAGCCTGTGTTGGTGGGTTGGAAGAATCAATATTGTAACTTGCTCCTATTCTTTCAAACAAAAAACTCCAGCACCCTAAGTAGTGGGATGTTTGTCAATTAACCTTGTTTACTCATTCCACGAAGTGAATGTACAACAGAACTTCACTTGTGCATTAAAACTTGTCATAATTTCTTTTGCCAATTAAAAAAAGACTGCTAATAGGTCTCTCGCAACAACCTGCTGTGTTTAAATTTTATGCCCAAGAGCCTTTCTTTTCCCTGAAGTTGAGAAATGAATAGAAACAACATGTAATTGTTTATTGTAGGAGGCTAGAACCCTACAAGCAAGTGGGTATGTTGTAATATTCCTAGTAAATTTTGCCCCTAAGATTTTATATTATTAGCGATCGGCTTTCCAGAGACGAAGAAAATTAAGGAAATCAGCTTGATTTCTCAAATGTTAAGAGAAACTATTCTAAAGTTTTCAATTAGAGATAATAATCATGTTAAAAGGGGATTTAGCTATTTGGTATTTAGTATTTATTTATTAGATGCAATGAACATGCCATGGATTTTGTAATTCTCAGAATAAAAATGTAGAGTATATAATTTTTACTATTCAACAGATGAGAAATCTGGATTTTAGATTAAA
Source organism: Ctenodactylus gundi (assembly GCA_004027205.1). NCBI lineage: Eukaryota > Metazoa > Chordata > Mammalia > Rodentia > Ctenodactylidae > Ctenodactylus > Ctenodactylus gundi. The sequence goes on from PVKB01006608.1 coordinate 4,879, forward strand.
TATGTTGGGCATGATGCCAAACAAGGACGTGGAAGGTATGATTTTAATGTCAATTGTTTAAACATCGGTACACTTTGCTGTGGTTTTCCAAAGGTTTCCAAGACTACAAAATATGGCTTGAATCATGCATTCATATTCAATTTGTCCCCTCTAACAAGTGCACAGTAATGATTTACTATCTGCCAAATTCTAAACTTACTTCTTAAATTAATTCAACTTAATTAATTAATCAGTTAATTAATTTTTTGAGACCTGGTCTTCTTGTGTAGTCCAGTTCAGGCTGCTCCTGATCTCACAATGTAGCCCAGTCTGACGTCAAATTCATGGTAATCTTCTTGACTCAGCCTCCAGAGTGCTGGAATTACAGGCATGTGCAACCACACCCATCTTAATTCAATTTAATTTGTAACACAGTGTATCAAGGTTTAAGTGCTAGAAATACTGAAGATTGTGGAATAGGAGTGGAGAATTTGCATCATGCCAAAATGACCTAAATTCTAGCAAAATATTCACTGTTCTGCTGGAAAAAAGTTATTCCTTGACAGATGGTTTTTGTAGTATAAATATAGAAAATAATACAAAGGTAGGAAAAAAATTAGTTTCCAGGTCCTAAAATCTTGTAGATTTGACAGTAGAAGATGTAAATGCTTTCAAACTGATTTAAATGTGTATTTTATATCAGGCCGTTAGCGATTAAATCATTTTCATGGACTAGCTAGTGTTCAGATTCCAATTCTACAATGATTGCATAGAACCATTAGGATCTTATACACATGAAATTTGCAAGGCTCAATTATGAGTTACAATTTGGAACTTCTAGACAGTTATTTGAAATTATTTGAAGCAATTTTTTGCTGTTTTATTTTCATTTCCCCCATTTTTATTAATGTTGTCATTTGGATCTGGGGTGTTGCCCCAAAACCTCATGTTCTTATGGACATTGTATAGGGTCGAGAGGTGGGGCCTGGCCAAAGGTGGTGGATGCTTGGGGCTTGACCTGGAGGGCCATGTGCTGGTTCTATTTTTTCTCCCAGTCTTGTCTCTGTTCTGCCATGCTGTAAGGATCTCTGTCTCTGGAGCTCCGTCTCCAACCTCAGTCCCAGCTTCAACCCCACCCTCTCATTCCACCATTTCCCAGCCATCCACATGTGAATGAACTGCGACTTTCTAAAACTGTAAGCTCAGATAAATCTTTCCTTCCTGAAGTTGTGCATGTCGGGTATTGAGTCACAGCGATGCGCAAGTAACTGAGACCATTGGTATATGTATATGTGACACACAACGGTGACATTGAGCTCATGGATTTTGGGCACATACGTATTGCATCAACATTACAATCCCTTCCCCTCCTCATTTCTGCCCCTTTCTCTCCCCCTAACTCCCACCATCACGACCATGTAGTTCCACAAAACACCTGTATAATAGATTTCTCAGAGAAACCATGCACCATTTAAGCTTCTATGTTTGTCTCACTTCACTAAGCATGGACCTGGTACATGCATTGGCCCTGGTAGACAGCCCTTTGCTCCTCAGTCATTTTTGTATCTGACCACATTTGACAACTGTCAGATGCCCTCCCCTGGTACAATGACTCGCTTCCTTACCTATGAGCACTCATCTACATATCAGGACTCCTCCTGGGGGAGGCTCCTTATTCATCTATCTCATACATTCCAAATATTGGCCAAGAGATGTATTCTTGTTAGGGACAGAAAGTGATAATCCATTAATATTCTTCTTAGACGATGACATCTATTAAAAAACCCTATTATTGTAGAATTAAGTGTCAATGACAAAAACAATAGAAATGAATGGGAAATGGAACTATTTTAGCAAGGAACCTATTAAAATACTTATGACTTCAAGATAAAGAAGTAATTTTCATTAGAGATATGACATACGATTTTAGGTATAAAAAGACAATTTGCAGTGCAACCGAGAAAAGAAAACAAACAAGCAGAAGAATGGGAGTAAGTGAGAGAGTGAGGAAGAGGAAGGAGAGAGAGAGTCTCATGAGTTTAGTTCGTTGTAGAAGGCAATGATCCAATACGTAAGTAGGATTTGCTTTAAGAATTTCGGTGCGTTTCACCTTTAGGCTTTTACAGTTCTGGGAATCAATTCACTTTGGGAAGAAAATGCCATAAAGATCAGGCCTTTCAAGATGGTATGTGTGAAAAAAGTGAATTTTATATTTAAATTCCATATTACAAATTATAGATGTTGTGACCCATGTAACAGAACCAATCTACCAAAAAAAAAAAAAAAGAAATTGAATCGAAGAATCAAGGCAACCTGGTTTTGTATTAATTTATCAATATAAAATATGACTCATAATGAGATTAAAATAATAGAAACACTGAAAAGAAAAAAAATGTATCTTTTATTTAATTGATAATAAACATGAAAGGCTTTGGAAAATACACATTGTCGGTATTAATTTACCTTCTTTGTCTAAAAATTAGCAATAGCTACATTATTCATTTTTATTATGCCATCAGGGGCATTAAAATGATAACATCAAGATTTTTGTTTCGTGTTTTTCTTCTTCTACTTACCTGCTGAGGGAATATGCTAGGTTTTCTTGAATGATTATGTGCAAAGAAAAGCCACTTACTGTTTCCTACATAAACTTCAGGTAGGCTTTAGAATTCTTTCCCACAAAGGTTGCTCAAAAGTTCTCAGGCCTTTTGCTCCACGTGTGTTGTAACTTTCCGCTCTGTGGTGGGCTTTGAGGAAGGAGGCACTGTTCTCCCAGGAGTCTCCTTTGCTTAGTAATCCCAGAAGACTACCACATGGCAGTGCCGACTGCATTTGCATTCGAGTCCTAATGAAGAACCTCCCCCAAATCTCAAGGATTTTCATCACCTGTATTATTTTTATTTCTGCCTTCCAAGTCAATATGATTCTTTCAAAGTTTTTTTTTTATCATGTATTTTAGATTCCCTCTTCTTAGCTTGATGTCCTCTGGAGCTCTTTAATCTCAGTTCCCGACACTTTTCTGTTGTGTGTGACGTCAGACGTTCAGTTTCATCTCTCTTGGATTTTTTTTAACCTCTATTTGTCAACATTTAAGTACTTAGGCTACAAACAATATACTACCAGCCTAAAGGCAATCATACTTGTTAATGTATTTTTTCACTAAGATTGATGTGTCCCTAGGGTTAGTTTATTTAGGTACTTTGTAAAATGTCCTCCCACCTTGATTTCTCCTGTGGACAGATGATCTGTCATTCAGATCTTCAGATCTTATAACGCTAGTGGAGGTACCTTGGCCTCTGCTGCTTCTCCCACATGTTTACATTTCTGCATTTCATGAATCTCATTAGATTTCATGGTCTCATCATTTTATATCCTGCATTTTACATGTATACATATATATGTATATGTATTCACATTTGCATACACATGTATACCACTTCTATTAATGCATATCATAATACTATTATAAATTAATTAAGAACATATTATTAAATTTTCAGACCTAAATACTGAGACTAAAAGAAGCTACTCCCAATCATCAGATTAATACTGAGTCATGCAACGTTTGTGCTCAGATGTTTTAACTCAAAATCTCGCGTACCTTCTCTGATACCAATATGACATATCATGGAGGGTTTTATGTATTTTTTATTTCAAATTTATACAGAGGTTGTCTAATAGAAGTTATCATGCCTCATAATTACTCTAGATGAGAAACTAGATATTTGGCGAATTTTCTGTAACTGCATGCCCATTAACTAGTTAATAGGAATTGTAATCTTATTTTATTTATATTGCTCATTCTTCATTTTATCTAGTTTTCTCAACAGAATTCCTATTTCTATTTTGTCCTTCAGTCTCAGGAAAGAAAAACATTAACTTCTTTTACCTATGTATAATGGGAAACTTAAATATTTCATGCTCAGCCTGAAATTTTGGCCTGTGGTATAATTAGGACAGTTTCCCCACAGCTTTTGAAAAGTTCTTGGGAAGATCTGCCCAGTAGATGGCTCTCTAATTCCTGAGTTACAAAGGAAAGAGAGCTCATATGTGGAGCTTCTGGCGAACAGATTCGATTTGATTGCACCAATGATGGGATAAACTTCATGCAGGCTTGCTGAAACGGGACACTTTCTGCTGTTTTGTCATGTAGCTTAAATGAGAGAGTTCTTCTTGACCTCCTCGTCCTTGACAAGTTGCAGAGATTGTCGAAGAAATCAGCACTGCAAGAAAGACAATTGGTTCAGCTTTGAAAGAGCACTGCTTCATCAGGACAGAGCGACTTCTTCCCCAGAATTTCAGTTTCCAGTAACCTTGAAACTAATAGCAAAAGCGGATACAGCTCTCATCCCCAGTTTTTGGCAGGTTGTGTTTCATAGTGGGATACCTGATATTACTGCATAAAATAAATACATTTGAAAAAAAATTAAAAAGCAGGACCCTATTCTCTACTCATTTTTGCAAATATAGAAATAGAATGTGGGAAATCTAGAATCATGAGATATAGAAAAAACATTATATTTCGATATATCTTTACCAGAGAACATTACATCTTTTGTATTGGAAAAAGAAATAAAACAAAACACTTTTTTTCTATATACTCTCTCATCACTAAAAATCTCTCTATCATCACTAAAAAGAAAGGAAAAAATAAAGCTTGTTTGTTAGCATATGCAAGCATGTGTTCATATAAACGTGTTTGTGTAGAATTACATAGTTCTATGCCTAATACACACCTTTTCTCCTTGTTTGAAAAGTGTTTTACTCCATTCCATGTGGTACAGTCAGTCGCTCATTCTCAAAAGCTAAGTTTTAAGAATCCTCAAAAATAAACCTGGCAGAAGATAAATGTAGGTCCCATTAGAACTTAGTCAGATGGTTTGAGACATGGCTCATTTCTGTATCCCTTTTATAAACAAGACAGAACGTCTCAGGTGCTGTCAATAGAATAAATTTCATCTGCAGGTGAAGAACTCATGAGGGTGGTTTGCAAAGGGGGGAAATTTGCTTGTAACTTTTACTCTCGCAGTGATTTTATGTGGTGTTGAAGTATTCTGAACACATATGACTTGTATAAAAATTGTACATTTTGAGGTTTGGAGTGGCACACAGTCAACTAGCCATTTATACGGGCCAATCACAACTGTTAGGATACCAAGGTGCTAATTCACAGAGTTCACTAACTTGGTAGGTTTTGTGTATGAAACGATGGATCACAATAAGCCATCCTCAATTATTTTAATGCAATTTGAGGCTCTTGAATGTGCCAGGTCTCTCCAGGATAAGGGAATGTAATTTTAAGCTAAAACAGAAGGAAATCCAGATAGCTTCAAACTGAGCTCACACGGCGCAGTTGCCCTAAGCCGAAATTCCAAACAAGTCCTGGATTTGGTTCCTGCAACCACCAAGATTATGAGTGCAGGAATAAGGCACTGTGGGTATCAATTTGCCAGATTTGAAGTCCAGAAGATATGAAAATGAACAGTACTTATTTCCAATGAAATATCCACAGGAAACAGGGAAAGCCAACAAACGAATAGCCATCAGAAAGCTTCTGACTGTCTGGAGGAAAAGATACCTCTATCTGCATTCCTCTGTGTCACTTTTTACTATTGTCAAATTGATCGTATATGAGTAAATGAATTGATAAGTCCAGATTCTTCAGTCTCCTGATCCTTTCTAGCACAAGGAAGTTGAGAAATGCTGCTTGATTTCCCAAAACACTTGAGATCCTACGATGTAGCTAAGGTTCTTTATGCCTGGACTGCCCTGTGTACTTTGGGTGGACAGGAAATGTTACAATCTCAAAACACATTGCATTTTCTTCTCTATAACTTGGAATAAGCCTAGGCAGGCAGGGTGATATAAATAATACAATAAGAAACGTCTTACATTCGTTTGCCTTCTATTTATAAACTGACTCAATATGCAAAGCAGCTGTAGTTGGTTCTAATATTAAGAACTACTCCTCTTGTCGGAGTAGGTACAAGAGGTGATGGTAAGCTGGTCAACTCCTTTCTCAGAAGTGCTTTTCTAACTGTTTTGGGATTAATAACCTAACGTAAAGGCCAGGATAAGTGGGCAGTCAGTAGCCCACGTTGTACAAAGGGACGTGTCCAAATTGAAGGCTGTGAACTGCCTGGCTCACTACTCCTGCCTCCGACCTTCCAGAGTTAGTAAGGGAATGCGCAGGTAGGTGTTGGCGGCACTGCACTGGGAGAGCTAGGTCATTTCCTCTGATCCTTACTGGATGGGCGTGCCAGCTACCTCCATCTCGTGCCTCCTGAGGGTAGCACCAAGAGAATCGTTTCTGAATACAGGGGCTTTTTCCAAGGAAGGAAGAATGTTACGCATTTTCACATCAGATAGAACTTTAGGTAGTAACTGTACTTTTTTCTGTGCCTAGCTGATCAAAGGAAAAGCACTGCGGGGGGTCCTGAGCCCACCTAGGGTCCAGTGGTGACGCAGGTAGTGTTTCCTCCTTTAGTGTGACACAGAGATCAGGTGGTCTTTTGGGTGTCCACGCTAGAGTAGATTGCTAGGGCATTAGCATCCCCCCTCCACAATTCAAGCATGGCCACCAGGCTTTAAGAGATGATCATGCCTTGAGAACTACTTCTGCAGTAAGGAGATTAAGGCTCTTTTTAAAAGTTGCACTGCAAAACATTAGCTTAGTTTACTCTTTGCTGTCCACTATGCAGGACACAGCAAAAAAGCACCTAAGCCGACCCAAGTCATTGCTATGTTCTTGGACTTCCCTGTCTCCCCGATTATGAGAAATAGATTTTTGTTCTTTATAAATCTCCCCATAGCGGTGTTCCCTTGCAGGCGGCAGCAACAGAGTGAGACACAGAGAGGCGAGAACTCACTTCCCGACTGCCCTTCACCCACGAGGCTGGCTGCGTGGTGTAGGGACAAGCCTTGCACTAGCCGCGATTGATCACACGGAAGAACAGGAGCTGAGGGCTGGCGTGGTTGGGGAACGCTCTCATATAGAGTCTCCCTCAGGAGCTCGCTTAAAAATATGTGTAGTCTGCAGGCCAGTGTTTGCCTTGGGCATCCACTGCTAGATCGCTGAAGTGAATATTGAGTTGGACTGCGCTGGACTTTTAGTGGGTCAGCAATGTTGAAGACCTCTGAGATTAGCTCACGAAATTTATAACCTTTTATTTTTAAATGAGCTACAGAAAAGATTCTTGTAGCTTATTTAGAGAGGGTAGTTGGAGAAAAAGACCTTGCGCAATTATAGTTCTGTGTTCAGGGCACACAATAAACATTATTTCGAGAGCTAAGGATTTTCATGACTCCTCAAAGATTCTGAGTAATAGGAAAATTAATCTCTATTAATTTTGATCTTCCAGTGTCCTGTTCCCTGTCCCTATGTTTTATTAATGTGTGTTATTTTCGACGTGTAGTGTGATAAAATGTCAGTTTTACATGATACCAGCTAACACACTGATTTTTATAATTCCTTTTGCATAAGTTTTATTTTGCTTCTAAACAACTCAAAAATTAAGAACAGATTTTTGCCAACGCAATGACTGCGCTGCACTGATGTCACTTGCTCATCTGATTCCTATTACAACATACAAGGAATCCACAGCTGAGCACTTTCTACCATCTTTCTCAATTTTATTCGACTCCAAAATGTTGGCCTCTCTCTGTGGCAAACCAGTTTGAAAGAATCAGGACCCCAGAGGCTAGGCAGAGAGGTGGGAGGAAGGGAAGCAAGCACGCCAATTGCTATTAAAAAATTAGAAACTCTCTCAGAGGGGCGACTTTACCACAATGTGATCGCACTCGCCCCTGGAATGTCTTTAAAGGGTGTATTTAAGAACACACTTGCGTTTCACATTCATGTCAAAAATCTGGTTTGACTTCTTTCAGTATCAAGTGCGGAGAGGAAAGTGAGGGAAAGAGCAGCAGGGGAAGCTTAGAAATTAGTAGTAAGCGACCACGTCAAAGATGCTTGACTGTCCTCTGTACTCAACAAGCCTTGGACAATAAAATGAGCACACAGCGTACAGAAGTAACACAGTCTTCGCGATTTCCATCTTTCTACACAGCTTCTTGCTCACCGCAATGCGAATATGCCAGCCTTCACACACGAATACATTTGATTAAACATGATTATCTAAATCACTTATTTTCTGCAAATAAGAGACATTTAATTCTCTTAAATTAAAACACGGCTTATTTTACTTGTTCCCTCTTCAAAAACAGAGGGTACAATATTTTTAAAAAATTGTTATTCATGCACTTCAAATATATTTTTGTTTATGGTATGCACATATGCTATACATTATTTGAAACACCAGTCCTGAAAACCCATCTCTCTCTCAGTATAATTTTTGACAGTAATATTGGGTGAGAAAGTAGTCATTTCCCACCACAGTTGTTATGGAACTTCTTGTGAAAAGCATGCCTATTTGTGTAAATAAGACAAGGTGCCTTTCTGGGAAACTTAGTCATCTTTATGGGTGAGAAGATTAACCACAGATTTGGGTGTCCCAAAGAAAGCAGCAGGCTAATGATTACCAACTTGACTTGTTCTTCAAATTTTGTGATGTATGTAGGCCGATTCAACTGGAAAGATACTGTGCAAATTAAAGATTTTAGCTAATTTGGTGATGCAATTTTTTTTTTTCACAAGCAAGATTCTCAAACAAACATTGAGCTTTTGCCAAGCAATGGCAACCTCTTCACGCAGCCTATTTGGCCTGTAATGTTGCTCCTGTGACCTATTAGTATCTTATGAAAATCATGATCCTTCTCCTGATTTGTGAAGCAATTTCCACTAACTGTACCGCGGCGTTAAATATGAGGAGAGGCAGAAAATGGCACACAGTGTTGACTGGAATGTCTTTGCAAGTCTCTTCCTGGCCAGCGCTGTTCTCAGAAAAAAAAAAAAAAATGGAGGACAAGGACAATTCTACCCATCACTTATGCAAGCAAAGCTCTGTCTTGTGAAATCTGCAGTGATAACTATTTTGCAGTGATGGATGGAAGATAATTATTGAGCTTTGCAACGTAGCCAGATTTAATTTTAAAATAAAATACAATGCAATCTTCTGATCTGTTTTCCAAACATACTTCATTGTAATATTTCTATGACCTAAAAGGGCAGATTTTTTTCATATTGCCTTGTCTCACTGTTAGGTCATTAAAATTTTACAGATAGGAGTGTGTGTGTGTGTGTGTGTGTGTGTGTGTGTGTGTGTGTGTGTGACTCAATATACTGCTTTTATAGTGAATTGAAAATTGTAGGTAAAAAATACTTTATTTTTTCTTGTATTGAATCTCTATAAAGAAGCTGCCTTCCTGTCATTGTTCCTTAGGTCAATTTATGTCCAAAGATAGAATAATAGTTAAGAGTATAAATTCCAAGGTCTGATGTCTTCTACTCGCTAATTGAACTTTGCTAAGTGTTAATCCTCTTGTTCTTTTTCTCATGTTTCTTTTTGCAATCAATTTTATGTTCATAGAATAAAAGAGATTTTCCACATACATTTTACTCCCCACATGAGGGTTCTCTCTTTATCAATATTTCCACCACGGATGACTGTGGTTTGTAGACTTACGATGCCTCAATTCCTGCATGTTTAAAACGAGATAATAATACCTATGTTAAGTGGCCTACACTATACTGAAGAGTAGTTAAGATGAGTTGGTGATTCATATTCATGAAGAGCATAGGATTACATAGAAGGTGTTATAAAAGTGTTTGCCACATCATCTGAGTGTGTTCAGTAAATGTTCATGGGTAGCTAAATTGTTTACTTTCAAAAGTAAACACTCCTTTAAAAAGGTGGATAAGCAAGTGGTAGATACATGTTTGTCCAAACTGGAGATGGAGTTTTTGTCCTTGATTTTTAAAATGTTATCCTAAACCATTTTTTTTAAGATTAGGACCTGCATGCAGTGCATTGACACACTCTCTCTCTCTCTCTCTCTCTCTCTCTCTCTCTCTGTGTGTGTGTGTGTGTGTGTGTGTGTGTGTGTTTAAAACAGGGTCTTGCTCTGTAGCCCAAACTAGTCCTGATCTCACCATATAGCCCAACCTGGCCTTGGACTCATGGCAATCCTCCTGCCTCAGCCTCCTCAGTGCTGGAGTTACAGACATGAGCCACCACATCCGACTTGATGTGGTGCTGGGGAATCAAACCCAGAGCCCTGAGACTCTAAGGCAAGTGCTTTAACTCATGTGCCATTTCTCCAGCCCCGTCATATCTTTTTATATTGCTCAAGAAAATTCTTCTCCACTCAAAAATGTATGGGCAAAAAAAAAAAAAAATGGTGAGCTCCAGGTTGGACATATATGTTTTATCCAATATGTTTTTACTAGTACTTTTTTTTTTTAATACAGAAGAATTCATCGAATGCTCATGTAGGTGCAAGGCCTTTCTGAGTTGGACCTGGCTGAGAAGATATCTCCCAAGGTCAAGGTTAAACAGGGACCATTACTACAACAGATGCTTGTTTGTGTCTTTGTTTCAGGAACCATATTTTTATTTAGTGTCCCCTTCATTAACTCAGTGATTGAATTAAATCTAGTAAACTAAAATATTCATTGATAATGCCATAAGTATGCTATCTTTACTGTTCCAAGCACAAAATATCATTTTAATGCAACTCTTCAATGAAAAGAAGAATGTTTATGGAAGAGACCGTAAGACAACTTATTACAGCTGCTGTTGCTTCAGATATCTTATTAACCCTAGAGTGTATTTACACAATAAAATTTTAATGATCTCAGTACTTACCAAATACAAATGTTCCTCGTCTACATAGTAAGCATTTAAAAATATTAGATAACTCCTTTAACTTTGGTCTTGATTTCTCCTGAAGGTTTTCTGATTTAAAAACATATTAGAAAGTTTTTTTGGCAAATATTAAAGTTGTTAAATGCAAATAAAATGATTTTATAGGACAACAGAAAGGAAAAGTGGAAAGGAAGTCTCTTGAAGACATTTGAGGGAAATTATTACCAGAAAAGCATGAGAAATTAATCATATTGCTTTTGGCCCAGATCATTCTAGTTTTGATGTCCGCTATAAATAAATTCAAGAACTTGAGCTCTTGGTTCTTACTTTCCCACCTGAGAAATGACAACAGAAACCGCTAATACATGGGAATGCTTAAAGGACCGGGGGTGGCTTATTTTGGGACAGGCACACAGAGCAGGGGAGTTCTTACTTGGTACTTAATAAATGCATCAAGGTATCCAATTGCACATTGTGAACCCCATGACGATGAATATCATATCTGTACTGGTTGTACTGAGAAGCCAAAAAAATTGATTGGAAAGAACAACAACCATCTGTTTGCAAAACTATGGAAAACAAATCAACTGTATGTATGGGTGGGTCATGAAACATACACATTGCCTGAGCTACAGATCCAAGGACTGGCGTTACTCAGTTTTATTCACAGGATAGAATCATAAATCATTTCGCTTCCTCACAATCAACATTCAGTATTAGTGTCATAAAGTGTGAAAAAGGCCAAACCAAAATAGCTGTCCGTTTATATGAATACTCAACAGTTGATAAAAATTTTAGTATTTAAGGAATTTCCTAAGATTCAGGTAGTATACACAGTTCATATTATTTGTACAGTTGCATTATTCTGCCCTTTTTTAAAAAAAAATGAAATTCAATGTTGTGGAATCCAGGATTGGCTTCCCGAAATCTGTGAATTTTAGTCACGTGGATTTGCACGAAGCTCAATTTGGTTGGGCAAAATTTTGCCTGGGTAGACGTCTCCTAGGGAGGAGAATATGTTTATTTTATGTAAATGGAATTCATTTGCTATTTTCTATCCCTTCCATTTGCGGAGCTGAACATAACTTGAACATTATGTATATATTTCTAATTGAGAATTCCATTTTAATTCTCAAACAAACTGTCCTACTAGAGAAGGAGTCATGGTAAGAAGGGTTCTTACCCAGAGGTTCGCTTTCTGGAAATCTAAGAGGCATGGGGAGAAGGAAGTAGAATAAGCACTTGTGAGAAGAATTTACTGATTTCAAAAATATTAAAATTCACCTAGAGTGTTACTAAATAAGGCCTTAAGTCTGGACAGATTTTTCCTCCTGGGTAGTTCTTACAGATTATGATACTATAAATAAACCTGAGACATGTAGCACTTGATTTAATAACATATTTTGGGGGGTTTGCCACTTACAATTAAATCTGTGTTACAGTCTTTAGAAAAGCAAACTGAACAATCTAGAGTTCTTTTTGATTTTTCTCGCTTTCATTAGTATATATATATATATATATATATATATATATATATATATGTGTGTGTGTGCATACATATATGTTAGGCAATGGTTACATTGAACTCAAGAATGTTTTGGATATATATGCATATATGTACATATATATGCATATATGTACATATATATGCATATTTTGTGCATTTGTGTGTGTGTGTGTATACATGTATGTAGTGTTAACATTACAATTCCTTCCACTCCTTCACTCCTTTTTGGCCCTCCTGCTCCCAGTATCTCTCCTGACTTCCACTATGTCATCCATTTGATTCTATAAAATCCCTGTATTCTGGGTTTCTCATATTACAAAACCCGTACGATATTTAACCTTCTGAGTCTGACTCCCTTCAGTAAGGCTGATAGCCACAAGTTGCATTTATTTACCTACAAATGACCCAAAATTATTGGAATTTATGAAAAAATAGCCCTCGACATGTATCACAGATTTTGAATCCATCCATAGTGCTGGTTGCTAGTACCCTTCCTCTGATTACTTACTGATGATCTCTTCTGAAATCCTTGCTTTCTCCACAATTACATGGCAAGATGATCCCAACTAGATTCTATTCAGGTGCAGTGGTCTTAGACAATATTTGGCAACAAAACATGAACTTAGCACAGATTATAAATATTTGAACTAAAAATTAAACCTAATATATACTTTATATCGCTGAGAATTGTGGTGGAAAATTTTATTAAAATTTGGTATATATTAAAATGTTGTTAGATTTGTCAAATAAACATTTGACATAATGTCTTATTTATGTTTTTATTGCTAGGAGAGAATATTTGGACCCACAACTTTAAAAAGGAAAAATTCATTTTAGTTAATAGTTATAGAAGGTCACAGTCCATTTATAGGTGGGCAGCCGGAAATTATGGATCAGGGCTGGAGTCAGAGATAGAGTTCCCCACGAAATGGCAGGACAGAGCCAAGGCTGAGAGGAAGAGTTGATGTACTCTTTCATGCAACCCCAAGCATCTGCCCCTTGCACCAGGCCCTACATCCCACTAGTACACAATATCCATAGGTGCATGAGATTTTTAGGGGACACTCCAGGTCCAAAACACAGCACATAATAATATAAACATGGAACACCTAATTCACAAATAGACCAAAAACAAGACATATACATGGCAAACATATACACATGAAAGAAGGCTTAAATCCTATAGTTAGAAAATTTCAAATAACAGATATCGATGAAAAAGCGTTATATACTTTTTTTTCTTTTTGCAACAGGCTCTCAATCTGTAGACCAGGCTGGTCCTTAACTCACGATATAGCCCAGGCTAGTCTTGACCTCAGGGTAATCCTCTGTGTCAGCCTCCCAGTTGCTGGGATAACAGGTATATAAAACCATACTCAGCCTATTTTGCTGTGAGGTGCTGGGAAAGTGAACACAGGGCTCTGAGCATGCTAGACAGGCCCTCTAGACACTAAGCTATATCCCCAGAGCTACGTTCCTGTTATAATGTCCAAACTTTACAATTCTGACAACCCAATCACTGATAATCTGGAGCACTGGGGTATCTTAGTCATTTTGGTAGGAATGTAAAATGGTATAGTCATTGTAGAAGGCACTTTAGCATTTTTTTTTTTTTTGCAAAAAGAAACATACACTCATAGCATGATGAAACAACCCTGGGGTGTTTATCTAAAAGAGCTGACAAAAACTTGCATCAAAATTTATATCAGTTTTATTCATAATTGTCAAAACATGAAAACAGCTAAAATATCCTGCAACGGAGAAAAAGATAAATAAAGTGTGTCACATCCATACAGAAAAATTCAGTGTTAAAAAGAAGTGCATTATCAAAACACGGAAAGATATTCAAAAGTGAAATACATATTACTATGTGAACAAAGGCATTCTTAAAGCCTGCAACCTGAATAAATTCATATGGATGGCATTCTGGGAAAAAAAAAAAACTACAGAGAGAGTGAAAAGCAATTGGTGTTTATGAGGATTTGAGGAAAAGGAAGATTAGTAGGTTGAGCACAGAATATGATGAGAGTTGCAACATGATTCTTAGGCCTTATAGTGATGTGTATTTGTTGTCACTATACAGTTTTCAAAGCCCGTAAGATGTACTGTTATAGTAAGACTTCTGTTACCAAACATTCTGAAGCAATCAACTTATAAAGAAAGAAAGGTAATGGCAGGTCGCCATTTTGGAGATCACAGTTTGTGATCCATCAGCCCCGTGGTTTGGAGCCTGTGCTAAGGCACTGTGTTACGGTGACAGCATATGGCAGAGTGATCTCTTTAGCATTTACAAGCCAGAGAACAAAAGAAGGGCAAGATCCTAAGGCCGTAAAGATTATTTGGGGGCAATTTCAAAAAAGACCCGGACTTCCTATTAGGCTCTGCACTTTACCAGTTCTACCATCTCCCAACAGCACCCTACTGGGGACCAACTTTTCAGAGTCCAGGCCTTTGGAGGACACTCACGCTTCAAGCTACAGCATGCGCAACGGGAACAAATCCCATTGGAAACTATGGACTTTGAGTGAAGAGGACGGGTCAACGTAGGCCCACAGGCTTGTTGCAAATACACCGCTGTGGTGAGGGGAAATTTATGAGGAGGGATCATAGTACTAGCAAGTAGATAATCTCTGTACTTTCAACTCCACTGCCCTGTGAATCTAAATGCTCTAAAATAGTATATTTTTCAAAAGTGAAAGCTCCATCTAAAATAATTTATATAAAGCAACAGGATAAAATTTCTAAATATTTTTACTATATATTTGAGGATCTCAAATTTTTTACAGTGAAGTTTGTTAAGTTATACATATGTATGATCAATGCAGTTTAAATAGCTGTTCACAACCTTACATATTAACATAAATGTTTATTGATGCATACTGTGGCCAATGAAGCAAGATATCTCTTTCCTAAAGAATCTTCGAGTGCCTTGGGAGAAATACGCCATTCAGTCATCATAAAATAATACAAGTTCTGTTCTAAATGGTCATGCCATTATAAAAGTTTAATGGGCAAGTCATTGTATCAGAGTCGCTCAGAATCCAGAAGTTAGGCAGCTTTACCTGAAGGGTATAATGTGGTTAAAATTGTGACCATTAAAATCAAATATCATTAAGTGTTGAGTTGAATGTAACCACTGTATACTGAGACTACATAATAAAATAACATTGTTTGGGGAAAAACAAAAGGCGTAAGAATACGCTCAACTAGAAGTTTGAATTGTGCTTGTCTTTTTACCAAGGCATATGCAGACAACTGTTGATTGGTATGGAGTTTGTAAGGAATTTAAAATAGCTGGATTAAAATGATCTAAAGCAGATTGTCTCTGAGACCAATAGCGGGTTGGAACTTCATCAGAACACTCAGTGAATGGCCACCAACACCTGGACAAGGGAGAGACGATTGCCTCTTGCCTTCACTGAATCCTGGAATGAACACCTTGAAGGCATGTGTATGGTCCTGTCGAGTACGCAGCCTGAATTATTTCCATTAATGTAAATGGTGTATCTAAGGTTGGTGGAGAAGGATAGCGCTCTGTACCTGCTTCCTAGAAGCCATGTTAAACCCAACAAGGTTTTGCTTTTGTGTTTTCTCCAGTGATGTCTTGTAAAACACGCACATCCCGCATGCTGACATTTTCGCTTCTTTGTTATCTTTTCTTTGAGATCTACTTTCTTGCCGGTTTTAGAGGACCTACACTATACATTGTTTCCTCAAAGCTAACCTGATCCTTTGTAAGTACATATAAAAGGAGAACTTTCTGGTTGATTTTATTTGCTTTTAGTTCTTTGGAGATACAGAATCTCCATTTTTCTTATTGTATCACTCTCACCTCTTATGTATATAGCAATTAGTGTTGGGATTCCGGAGTAACATGGCACATAAATATGCTATTATTCCAAAGATTTGCATAATCAGTTTAAGTATAATGTATTCACTTTTGAAAATGCCCATACTTAGTCTCAGCGTATAATGCTGCTGGGACTTTTTTTTTTTTTTTCTCATCCTTTCTGGGGTTGAGACTCTGCTTTGCGTCTTGTCTCAGACACATAATTATTTGTAGCAGGCCTATTATAGCAGTCCCACAGCCTACATCACCAAATCTTCTTTAAACATCATTTTAGCAAAGTAAACCCAGGAAATTCTGTTCACCTTACTTAAATGCTTGTAACTTTAGTATTTTTACAATTCTTCCAGGCTCAGCACAGATGGGATTTTTCAAATGAGAACCAGATGACTGCAAACAGGGATCTCACCATCAAGACCCATAGGTAGGAAGATGCAGGCCCGCTCCGTGCTGTAACGAGATCCACTTTTGCAGTGAAAGTGTGTTTCCAATAACTGCCCAGTTACCTTTCATTAGAGACTCAAATCAGCATTTTATTTTTCCTTCTATAATTTGACATGGTAAGAGGAGAAGTGGGCTTTCAAATCTCTAATCTGTGTCAACTCCAGATGAAGGATTTTAGCACTCTGCCTCTGTGGGGGTATTTGGATTTGTCGTTCATTTTACAAATCCTGTTTAACATACAATTAAATAATAATGTAAATATGTGACATAATCTCCCCTGGCTGCAAACTTTCACTGACCCTGGTGATTTCCTCCCCTAGGGGGTTTAAATGTGATTTCTATTGCCCTTCCTTAGTGAAACATATAACCGTGTCCTTTTCAATTGCAATTTGTTAAAGACTCATTGAATTTGCAATGTCTTTTACATTTATTTGAAATAATTCTTATTGCAACAAAATAGTGCTTGATTAGAAAGAAATTGTCCTAATTCAGTTAGTAATTTATTTTGACTGTTTTTCTTATTTTTAAATTACATACCTAGATGGTTAAAGTGGCATCCTAAGTTGGCCACGCGTTGAAATCATCAGAGAAGATTTGCAGCTTTAAAACTCCATTCCCAGAAGATTGAAGTTAACAGACCATGAATGGGAACTGGGTGTTTGGACATTCGGAAAAAAACCCTTCACCTGGCCTAATGCACAGCCTAGTTTGAGAATCAGTGCTAAGACTTTGATCTTAGAAGGGGTTTGTTGTTAATGCTGCAAAAGTTTGATTTCTCACACTTCCAGAAAAGTAAACAACCAAGATGGGAGTAATTAACTCTTTTGTGGATGCCCAGGCAGATCTCAGGAGGCATCCTAAGCAGTAATGCGTTACATCAATTTCATATCCTCCTTCTATGAGTGAACATAGAGATGAAGATATACCTGTGATATTGGTAGAATCTTCCTTAAAATCAAGGGCAGGTAGATACTGAATTTATTAGCCTTAATATGCAGTAGTATAGCTGCAGAGGACCTCTGACAGAGCACAACTTTAAAAGCAAATAATGTGGTGACGTCACGCTGTGGGTATCTGCAGACAGGACAGTCTCTCTGGAACACCGGCCTTACTCTCTTCCATGTGGCTGTCCATCTTACTTACTTTTTCATCTCTGGGATTTAATAATTGACATCCACAATGTAGGGAGGGAAAATGTACTGTAGGTTACAGTTTCAGAAAGTCTCAGTCCGCTCACAGGTGGGCGGCTGGAAAATGGTAGAATCACATGATGGGACTGCAGCTAGAGCCAAAGCTGAAGACAGCGCTGCTGGGGACAGAGATCCTCACGGAAGCATGGCAGAACTGAGACTAGACTAGGAGGAAGGGCCAGACCAGCGCATGCTCCTTTCAGCCAGGTTCCCCATGCCAACGGTACACAGTGTCCATAGGTAAATGAGGCTTCTGGGGGACACTCCAGATCCAAATCACCACACCTGTAAACTCTATAAATGTTGAAATTCAAGCTGTAGTTCTGCTTTGGCTAACCAAGTGTGACTGCAATGGATGGCATCTTTTTCATTTCATGTTATTTCAGAAAATGTAAGTAGAACAAAAACATTGTTTCTAATTCTAAAACTTGTGTTATACATCCATGGGTTTTTGCTAAAGATTATTATTCTACTGTAATAGAAAAAGAAATACCCTACTCACAAGAGTTGTGTTTTACTGTTCTTATGATAGTCATGTTTTACCCAATCAGTGATTGGATGGCTAAGTATTATTATGAGAAGTGATTGGAAAGTTCCTTTTTAACTAAGAAAATGTTATTAAATTTTAAGATATATACTTGGAAAAACATTTACAGCAGATCTTTAATATTTTCTCAAGATCTTGAGATAGTAAACAAGAGGTGTTAGATTTTTTAAGATACTGGATAATGAGCATCCTAAGTTTTAAGTCTAGTAGGTCAAACCTCCAAATGCATTTTTCCTTTCCTTTTCTACCATGATCTACTTGTCTCAAAATTAAAACAAACAAAAAATATGGTAGAACCCACTTGCATCTTTTATTAAAATAAAAATAAAGTTGGAAGAAGTAAAGAGACATTTAGAACTCCACATCTTATATTCTTTTTGGTTTTTTTGATAGAAAGATGATGTTCAGAAGTTTAGACAAGGTCTAGGAAGATGCCTAATAAAATTAAAAGGCAAAGTAATAGATAGATATAGATTATGGTAATTTAATGTGTTTAATGTACCATAGATAAAGGACTGATTACAGAGGCAATTTGAAACCAGTGGAAAAGACACGTAAATAATCTGCAGGGAAAAATTCAATTTTACTTTGTAAGGAAAATGATGGATGCTAATAGTTAAAATTGTATTTAGAAATAGAAATCATATTTGAAAAGCAGGAACTTTAAAAATTTGAAATAACAGGACATTTGAAAAAAAATCCAGTTGTGTCCTCCTCTTAGATTTGAAAAGAATTCATAGAGCATGCATTTCTCCCACAAAGGAGTGAAAAGACAAAATATAGAGCCAGATTCACATTTTGACTTCTTGATTTATCATGTAGTGTACAACATAAGGCATATCACTAACAGTTTCATTTATCAAACCATATTTATAATTTATCTTTTTCATGGATGTTGTGAAAACAATGAAGTGTTATTAACCTATGTAGAATGCTCTGTGAGTTCTACTGGTGCTTCCAAATGCAGCAGGATTCTGGATTTTAATGAGAGTTGCAAGTGGATGGGTATTTCATACACACAGTCCTTTTAGACAAGCACTGGCCTTAAAGGGTGGGACATGAGCAATGCAAAGAGTTGATAATTTTGGAAAGAACCAACTTTCGTTTAGATGATCCTGAAAGTTCAATTCTCCAAACATCTGATTCTTCTTTCTTTGCCACTTTAAGCCTTAGATCATATATTTCATCTTTGCCACTGCTGGGACCAAAAAATCTGTCATAAACAATGCAAATTAGAAAAGCTGCAGTTTGGATCCACGTTATGGCACATAACCAGTTGACTCCAAGACCAAACTGTCATGGCAAACTATCGTGGAGAAAGCTGCTAAGCTCATGATGGTTAAGAAACAGAAAGACAGAGAAAGACGCAGAAAGGAAAGGGCCAGGGATCTCGTGTGGTTCCCAAGGTCCCCCCCAGTGACCCCCTCGGACACTCCTGAAGTGTGCTTTATCCATCTTCTGGTCACCTCTCAAGCCAATCAAGCAGACAATCACGATTAGAGTGAATCTACTCTGGAGGTCCTCTAAGATCTTGTCTTCACCTACGCTTATGTTAGCAGTCAGTTTTGGGCATGTTCTGATTTAATTTACACTGATACAACTTTTGTTGATGATTCCTGTCTTGCTCTGTGTTTGCTTGGAGTACTTCCACACTATTACTCTTGTTCTCCTGTAATTTACCATGCTTCCTTCAAAGGAGCAGAAGTGGGGTGGCCTATTCCCCTGCCTGCAGTTTATCCCCACAGGCCCTGTATAGTGGGATTTGTGATCTGTGTTAAATGTCACCAGTCATAAGTGCACTTATGGAAAAGAAAGCTGAAGACTTCATGCCAGTAGGTTAGATTTAAATCTACCTTAAACTGAAAAAAAAAAAATGGTTAGAAGTGTGGTCTAGGTACAAGGACATCAGCCACCCCAATTTCAAGTTGAGTATCATTTAAATCTTTCTATCCTTAATTTCTTTCAATGTATGACTAATATATAATCTGTAAATAATTAACTTTGTTCTTCAACACGAATGTTGCTGACCATGACATAAATGAGAAAAACAACTGGCATCATCCATCTGAGGGACAGTTGAATATCTAGGCACTCAGCAGAACCTTATAGGTGACCACGTACGTGGCCGGTGCAGTCACATTCACAGATATGTGCTAGCTGGTGAGACTCACCTGTGGCCACTTGACGAAATTTAGATGAGGAAGAACAAAACTTTGAAGAGCATTCTCAACAATTCTGGGTAAAGAGTTATTTGACTTTATACTGAATAAGTAGATAAAATAAGCGGACAAATCACATTTAATTAGGAAATGCATCCGGGACAGTCGTGACAGAGTTGAGTTGAACTTGTTCCTGACTGAGTCCTATGTTCGTCTCTCTCTCTTCTTAGCCCCTTTATTTTTGCGGTTTAAATTTGTGTTTTCATTACTTTGTCACCCCATGGACATAAACGTGCATTTTGGTTTGTTACATGACCTGCGGTCATATTTTTCACCCTATTCTGGGTATCTCCTCTTCGTGTTCACTAATCCTTATTCGGAGTTTTCCAATCATTCAAAAGATGATAATTTCAGAAAATCACTTATCAAGCTTTAGCTTATTGATGTGTACTTTACATTAATAAGGTTTAAGTGCTTAAACTTCAAATTTAACGATTGTTAGTATATTTACAGCTTTGTGCAACGATCATCAGAATCTAATTTTAGGAGAATTTCATCATCCCTCAAAGCCATCTTGTGTGCATTAGCAATCGTGTCTCATACCGCCATCTCCCAGCCTAAGGCAATCACTAATGTACTTTCTGTTTCTATAAATGTGCTTATAATTGTCGCCAAATTATTTAATCAGTCCTGAAGGACTTCTTTTTTTTTCTCTGAATTGTTCACCATTTAATCTCTATCATTTATTATAAAGCTCTTTATCTCACATTAGGGTCAGCAATACTAGCAATTAGAAATTGATTTTGTTGCATGTGTGTATTTTTTTTCAAAGCTTGATTAGTCATTCTAAAATTATTCAATATGTTTCCTTTTTCTTTATTTTCTGCTGAGTTTCCTTCTATCTTTTAGCAGGTGGAGAAGGTGCATATTAGCAAAACCAGGAACACCTGGAATATGAAAAACTTAATCATTTCTCCTGCCTCTGAATTGACATTGTATTCTATGTGCCTCTTAGACTTTCAGTGCACGGAATGCTATTTCTGGTTTTTGATTCGCTAGGCTTGTCTGTTGTGTCTCATGGCTGGAATTGATCACCTAAGAAACATCTTTCGTGATCATATGCACCGAGTAACCTTTGACAGATAATATTTAGGTAGCCTTATCTTTATTTTGCGTTCTACAGAAGAGAACACTAGTGATATGGAACTAAACAAATTCATTAGAGTTTAAATAAGAAAAACATATATTAACTTGGAAGGGGTCACACCAAAAGAACTCAATTCATTTTTTAATGAATGAATTAATCTTAAAGAGAGCAATATAGAATAACTACCCTGATTATAACATTAAAGGAAATATATTGTGTACCGATTATACATTTATGGATACTTGATTAAAAGAGGAAAAGACTAAAGATAACAAAGAACATTATTTAAATGAAAATATACATTCCTGCAGAATTAATGGAAAAGTTAAATATGTTTCAGGGTGTTCAGATGCTGAGTAGCCTCAGAAATGTTGGAGTGAAAAATTAATGAAATAATAGATATTCGGAATGAATATGTGGCAATGGAGGCTGTGTGTTTCTGCTTATGAGTTCAGTTTTCAGAGTGCAATTGATAACTCAAGCTTTGGTCACATCCCACCTCTCATCCAGGATTGGCTGTCTTACCTTGACTGACCACATCACTAAGACTATATTCAAAGACAGGAGTTAATGTTTCATAAAATGAATACGCAAGGCTGTTTCCAACTAAAAGGACATGAGTATTGGACTTTTCTTAGCCTCTATGATATTTGTTTTCACAATTTTACAGAGTATTTAATTTGATCTTGCCTGTGTTTTAAGCATTTTACAATAAATTGCTCATTAAATTTTCCCAATAATCTTAAGTGGTAGGCAGTGTTGTTACCAACTCCCTCTTATCAGATCAGAGGGATAAAAGAACTTTACCGAACTCTCCCGATTTATAAGGGACAGGTGAGATTTGGACACAGGTTCTAGTTACTTCTTTCAACCAGTGAGGCAACGCCTCTCTCTGGGCATAACAGGGGTGATCACTTAGGGCTCCATCCCCACAGAACCCTGTAATATGAATCCCTGTTGCAGAAACAGGAGAATCCAAACACGGGACGTCAGAATTTGCTAAAGCTGCAGCGCAGGCGCTTGCCTCCACTTTGCGTTGTCTCTCCTTCCGCTTCTAGGCCTGCTTGTTTACTTTCTATTAATGGCTTTGAATGCCACGGAGACGCTTAAACGTTGCTTTGCACTCTCTGCGCTGTGCTTTTCCCCATGCAACATTTAGAGCCAGTTTGCTGCTTTCGCATTGCTTTCAGCAGGAAGCAAACATCAAATCTCTGAGGATGGTGTGTGAAGAGGACAGACCAGAGAGACCTGAATGAAAATGCTGCTTCCACCTCGTCTCTCATTTTATCTTCTCCCTGATTTGCCTCCGCTTCTACAAAAGCAGCATTTCCCTCATTCGCGACTGCTGGAGCTCAGCTCCCAAGCAGACCAGCCCGATTGCTGCTGGCGATGAAACCTTTTTAGTGGCCAATCTGTTCAAATCTAAGTGAAAGAGATTTATTTTTTCTTTTCCTGTGTGAATGCAAAAGTAATAGTCGAATTCGACATTTTGTTTATATCATGTAAATTTGAAGTTCAAATACAGACATTCAGCTCAACTCTGAATATTTTTATCTTGGATATATCTTTAAAGATACTTTTTCTCAAAAGAAGATGGATATCAAAATAACATGAAGACATGAGATTTACGGATTTGACTTTTAAAATCTGATGTTTGGGATTGTAGTTAATGTATTGAGTGAAATCTGGCAATGCTGTCAGTTTTCTTTTCTAGTAATATTGTAATATATTGGTGTAATATTCTATGCAGAAGGAATACAAACTAGCAGCAATGAGCTTTCTGTCTTCGGGACTGGTAGCATGTGAGACAGGTGGTGAGCTGACCCAGGAAGATAGGGGAATGGGCTGGGCAACTCCATAAATACCACTGTGCAATTTCATTATTCCCTATGACTCCAGGTGATATTTACACAGTGGTTAAAGATATTCCACATGAGTTCAAACCCTGGCTCCATCTCTTTCAGGCTGGGTGACCTTAGGCAGGTTGCAGTGTTCATAAAGCTTTGTTTTGAGGATTATGTGAGACCATAGCTTGAAAACCAGAAAACAACGGATCTAGTAGGCAACACGAGAGTCGCATCAGAAAAGCTGAAAAGAACAACAGCGTACAGTATGTAGGAATTACCAGAAATACAAGACAGGTTTATGTTTACATGTTGAAAGTTTCTCTGAAAATAACGCATTATTTTTTAAATTGTTCGAAAGTGCCATCAGAATGTTTATAATCATGTCGCGATAGAGAGCTGTGGTATGAGGGACACAGAGATAGCTGGAATTTGTCTTGCACTGAATATATTTTTAAAATTCATTACCAAATTATGTCCGTTGCCTGGATTATGTCAACTTGACGGAATTAGGACCCACGCCTCCATTAGGATCAGGATTTGTCAACCACCCCAGATTGGGGATCAAGAACGGGTCTGGATTAGAGTGTGAGTGATTTGTGGGCTGGCCAATGAGAGAAGAGCACCCACCCAGATGTGGGAGGGCCAGCTGGAAGGGAGGAAGAGGGACAATTGTTACAGCTTCTTCCTCTGGGAAAGCTCTAACCTTCGCCGTTGTCTATAGATACCGACTTGCTACACGTCGCAGATCGCCAGCACAGATTCGCTCCAGTCTCCACTTGTGCCTGTCTGCCCACCACTGCTCTTCAGTCACTGATGTTCAGGC
The DNA here is from genome assembly GCA_004027205.1 of Ctenodactylus gundi. Classification (NCBI taxonomy): domain Eukaryota; kingdom Metazoa; phylum Chordata; class Mammalia; order Rodentia; family Ctenodactylidae; genus Ctenodactylus; species Ctenodactylus gundi. Next base: position 29,132 of record PVKB01006608.1, read on the forward strand.
TTTTGACTTTGCCTGAGATCTACAGCAGACTCTCACCTCACGGGCTATCCTGCAGTCCTGGACGAGAGATCCACTTCATGGCTGAGCAGCCATCTTGGACCACCTCTATCCTTGGGTTTGTAAGCCTTCCTAATAGGCCATTTTGTGATAAAATCTGTAAATTCTGTCTTGAAAGAACCCAAACTAATACACAAATTTATTTTGGACAATATCCATTTGTAGGTGATATCATTATCCTACTGGTCAAAAAGAAGACATTGAAGCGTAATAGGTAAGTAATGCCCTGTATGTGGTTACCTAAATGGTATTTTTCTCCCAAATTCATATGCTGAAAATCTACCCCCCACCCCACAGAATTGTAGTTTGGTTAAGGCATTTAGGATACATTCAAGATTAAATGAGGCTTAAGGGTGGGACCATACTCCAATAGAGTTTCTTGTAAGAGAAAAAGCATTCCTATGTAGGGGGAAAAAATGAAGAAGGCAGCTGTGTCTTTAAGTCAGGAAAAGAACTAAATCTGTTGATAGACGCTCCAGCCACCCGGAAGAAAAAATACATCTCTCCTTCCTATGCCGTGCAGACTGAGGTATTGTATTTCACTGTGTTGATCCTCGCTGACCAATAAACTGTAATTTTAATCTTGGCCTGGATTTGCAGTTCAAACCAGGTGGGACGATCGAAAATAAAAATGGCCTCAAGAAAGCACACAAGAAGAAAGCATGCAAGAATAAAGTCTTGTATTTTGGCAGATTGACTGACACAAATGTGAAAACAAAGAAAATGGGTGATTGATTACAAGATAATTTCTTTGTCCTGACTTGAATTAGTTTTCTTTGCATAAGGAGATAAATACTGGCAGGTAGGAACTTTTTTTTTTTTTAAGTGACAGGGGTTTGGAAGTATCTTTAGTGTCAATGGAGACTTCAGTACAGCAAATGTCTGGAGAGACATTCCTTTCTAATAGGGTCCTTCCTATTGAGCACCAAAGTGTTCTAAATTCAATAGCATCAGTTGACCATTTTGTCTTAGATCTGTTGCTGAACACTGAAGTTCTGTCCGTGGAATCAAATGACATATATGTACTGAAGAAGAGTGATTAAGTGTCCATGGCGAATAAAAGACATATAGCTTGTTTTCTTCTATTGCCCCTCAATCTTCCCTACACATAGAACATAAAACATCAGTAACACATTATGTAAATTGATTGTTTTGTTGTTAATTTACTTCTGAGTCTTTCCTTTGAGCAGATGGGTGTTTTAAATTCATTCAGCATTTTGGTGTTACTTGATAGAGTTTCTTTCCTGCTTTCTGGTTCTCTGATGTCATTCTACTACCTGAAATATAACCAACGGAGTAATGTTCCCTGGTTCATTGCAATCTGGGAATGTTTGATGAAAGACAGAAACTCTATTTATTATTCAGTGGGAGCACAGTCTTGTTCAAGAAAGAACTCAGGTAACTCGCCAACCCCAACATCTTAAACAATTTTCCTTTGTTTTCAGTCACTTAGAGAAGGTAGCTGAGACCTCATGTGTCGTTGGTGATAACATTTCTTGGACACCCCCTAAGTCACAGATAAATGATTTGTTGACCTGGTTTCTTGCTGTGTGTAAGAATGGCATACTAGCTCTCCAGTATGCTGCTTCCCAACAGGACACTCCAAGAGTCTTGTACAGTATAATGAATGAAATAGTACTTTTATGATTTCCAGCCAAGATTGAAAGCAGCAGTGTTAAAATTTTGCAGAACAGTGTTTACAAAATTTCCAGAGCTGTTTTGGCAATCAAGCCCCCTAGGGAGTTGGATATCAACTTCGAATACCAGTGTGAAGATGTTTCCCTACGAGGAAGGGAAACTTGGAGTTCTATCTATTGACCACAGTGATAAATAAGTATAGATTTTTCAAATTCTATGGTATGTTTAAATGGAACCAAGACAGCAATCCAATAGCCACTAGCATAGAAAGATTAGTCTTCATGCAAGCATTTTAAGAAAGTAAAAATTGCTAGATCCCTGTAGGTATTTTCCTATCTCTGCTCCTCCTAACTTACTATTATACAACTTCTAGATAGATTTTTCTACAGTATGGCTATGATTGTCTCCCTTGCCTCTTTAAAAATATGACATAAATCCACCACTAGAGAGCTCATGGAATCTGTTCCAAACTACTTTCTAACTACTGTATCTGGTCAAAATCTCTGTCACCTTCAAACTTCATGAAGTCTATGACTGCTCATGATTATAAAACTATGTGCTTTATTAGTCTGCCACAGGTATCTGTCACCTTACTTACCTGTCAACCAAAAATCCACGCAAGACACTTATTCCAGAGGTTTCTTTGACATATGGGACTCGAAACTCAAATTGCTTCAACATTTAGGCCTAATGAGGGAAAAACAAAAGAATAGACTGATGGTTGGTTTAGTCAGTTTGCCTATGATTGTAAAAGACACAGACAGAGTCATTAAAGAAGAGAAATTTATTTCTCACAGTTTAAGAGGTTGGGGAGGTCCAAGATTATGATATCAATATAGTTGTGTTTTTATGAAGACCCGCTTCCTAGTTTGTAGATGATTTTCATCTTCCTCTGTCCTTACATGGATGAGACACAGGTTGAAGGGGAGAGAGGGACCTCCATTTGGCCCTTCAAGCAGGTCTTGACTCATGCCAATGGACGAGAATGTCAGGATGCTCAGTGTGAGTTATAGACAGGGTTATTAGATAGAATTAGAAAGTAAAGAATAAGAAATGATCCTTGGTGTACTCACTAGCCGGGGCACACTCTAATGCAGGTTGTTAGACCCATCCACGCACTAAATCATGAGATCAGCTTTAAACGGTTGGTTGAAATGGGTCAGGGTTTGATTCATAATGTTCTCAGCTCTGGTTTCCAGAACTGCGAGAAATTCTTGTGCCCCCAGCACCAATTCTGCTCCCTTGAGATTGTTGCTTCTTCCCTGGAAGGTGGTCTCGTCATGGGGTGAATTGCCAAACTCTTGTTTCTCTTGGAACCAGAGAAGATCCAGATTCAGAGACTTCTAACCCTTGCTCTAAGAGGATTTGAGACTAGGTGTTGTAAAAAATGTGAAATCAGATGTTCCTATAAATCATCAAAACTGTTTATTCTTATCTTGGAGTCCTTAGACTTGGAGGAGGAAAGATAGATTAGGTAAATTTAGAGCCAATAAGCCTCGCTGTGCCACATTATGCAAAACAACCCATATTCCTACATGTAGAACTAAGCAGCAATCTGACCTAGAGTTTTAAGCAAGACAAAACAAAAGAGTGTTCTTTCCTATCCATGTATTTCTGTTCTTTCTATCTTGTCCTTAACGGCAGCTACACTCTTCTGGCTTCATCTGAAACTAATTACCTCCTACAAGTTTCACTGCCCAATACTATCACATTGGGGATTAGGCTTCAACATAAGGGCTTTGGAAGGTCACAGCCATTTAGTCCACAGTGGTGCTAAACGATCCTTGATATGGTTTCAGTGATGCTCCATAGGAAAGGATGGGGATGAATGTACATAGGAGCCCAGAAGACCATTTCCAGGGCTGTTGTCCTAGTCGGCTGTTCTCACGTTCAAATGCCAGGTGGGCTGTTCATTTCCTTTGAAGAAAAATCTTAGTATGTGTCCACTTACGTGACTGATAGTAATATTCAAAAGACACTAAATAATCCTTTTATGAAAGATAGTCGCAGTAACTGATTAGCACCCTATCAATTTAGATAAATTACAAATATAGTTTCCAAAGTACTTTCCCTGTGTGGCTGAGGGTTCGGGGTGAACACAACATAACTGTTTGTTCCATTTGGGAGTTGGGGGTGGATGGGTGACCACTTTTGCTCTCTGTAACTCAGCCTTCCAGCTCGTGTGGCTTGATGCCAAACTGCAAGCATGTGCTGTGAGCATGAGGCAGCGCTGGCCTGCCTCCACGCCCATCACCTCATGCAAGATCACTGAAGCTTGGTGTAAGTGCGTCCACTGGTCTGTTGTACAAGGCACCGGCAAGCCCTGCGGTTACCTTCATCAACAGGATTGAGAGGAGAGACAGGCATTGATTTCTCTTTCATTGTGCTCTCGTTTGCCAGTAAGGGTGCTAAGTTTTCTTTGTCCCACTTTCCTACTAGGAAGATCTAGAGAAAGACAGGTTCAGACACTAGGTACAGGGGTAACATTCTTGCCTTGATCTTTTCACCTGTGCCCATGACTGTGCAATGTCTGAGCTGTGCAGCAAATTCCACATTCTATGTCACGTTTAGGGTGCTACTGCCTTGTGTGAGCCCCACTGGGTTGAACTTTGATTGATACTTGGCCATATTTGCTGGGGAGACGCCGGAAAGTCATTTCTCACTGAAACGGTATCTTCAAATATACCTAAACTGGAAATAATCTCTTTCTCTGAAAACTCATTCTTTGGTAGAGCTCTTAACACATTGTAATGGTTACTAAAATTTTTTTGTATCTATGCTTAATTTATTTCAATATATTTCAGTTCATTTTCATCCTCATTTCTTCTTTCATTTTTATAACTTAAAGAAATATTTATCCAGTGTCTAACTTCTCTGTTTAAACATATTTTTCTTCAAAATACCATTTTGAATATTTCCATTAATTCTCCCACTAACCCTGTAGATTAGATAATGTGATAATTATACTTTTGGCTACAGGACACAAAACTCTGACCAAAACTAGCTTAAAGTAATATGGAATTTTTAAAATCTTATAATAATAACATCAACCAGAGCTGACATGGGCTTTGGAAGCATGTGGCATCTGACAAGATTCACTCTGTGGTCATTTTCTTGGCTCTGTCTTCTTTCGTTCGTTAGATTCATCTTTACACTAGCAGCAAGGTGGTTGTGGCCATCTTGTTTTTCTTTATTCACAAAGTATCCTTCTGGAAAAGGACCGGAGGTGTGCCCAAGCTGGTTCTTGCACACATACCCTGCATCTGGTCCACAGGAAACACCATGCACTCTTTGACTCTGGATGGTTAAATCATAATGCCGTGCCCAGAGCCTTATTTTTCATATGTATCAAAGACTAGTCTCCTATGTTCATACCTGAAGACAGTATGAACCAAGTTCTTTGTATTGCTGCTTTCAAGCTGCTTTTATTAGACAGGAGATGAAAAATGTGACATTGCCCAGCACTGTGCCATTAAGGAGAGGTGACATATAGCTCTCTCCAAAGAATTTTTTGACAATCCCATTGTTTTCTTAAAACTTCTGATCACCAGAACTTTGGGACAGTGACCTATAGTGACCTTCAGGGGATGGCTATCCAAACATCTTTTCCATCAAATTCTTTGCAATCCTGCAAATGTGGTCTAGCAACAGTCAGGTAATTATGCTTCAATTACTCTTTCTCATGAAATTGACATCATACATTGGCTAATAATTACATTCACAATGGCATGTCACAAATTTGCTATAGCCAAAAAAAAATTTTTAATGGTTAAGCCAGGGACATATTTTGTTATTAGGGAAGTAAAGGATTATGTTTATTCATTTTTTTTTACTAAATAAAGCTCAAAGTTCTTTTTCATCAGTTTACAGACAATTTTATGTATAAAAGCAACATGCAAATATGTTAGTTTTTCAAGATTCCATGTACTGATTTAGTGTTCAGGTATGTACCTGACTCATGAAATAATAGAAATAATATTAATGTCTACTATATATCAACTTATTTTATACATTTTCTAATTTTTCATGTTTTTCTATTCTAATAATCCTTAAAATATTGCCACATTGATTTTATAGAAGAGAAAATATATTCTTATCCTGTTTAATGTTATTAAATAATAGATTCAGGACTTGGTGTTTTTGGAGTTTGGTTTCAAAGACAATATTATTTCTCACCTACACTAGTTAACCTTTTTTAGATTCTTTGTATCAAAAATAATGCAAATGAGAAAGCTTAGTATCACTTGTAAAAGTTTTCTGTAGTTTGTATTCACACAACATCGATTTTCAAAGCTCATTGGTACCCTATTTCACAGAATTTCTGTGAACTAGGCAAGCAGGTGAGTTAGCTTTTCCATTTATCAGAGAAACTGACTAAACTGGAAATAATCTCTTGCTCAGGAAGCCCCTAATTGATTCACTAGTTTATAATGCCCATATATGCCATCTGGAAACTGGATGGGTAACTTCCTTGATGGTAGATCTAGGCTGCTGGATGAGTGACACATAGTTAAACCTTGACTTTGAAGTACACCTCTTGTCTTTGACTTTGCTGTGACAGAATGTCTGACATCTACAACTTAAGAAAGGAAAGATTTATTTTAGCTCACTGTTTCAGAATGTCTCATACAGTATATTCACAGGGCAGCTGGCAATGGCCAAGGCATATGGCATAGGCTAGAGTGGCTCACAGCATTGTCGACAGAAGCCAAGTGAAGCGGGCATCAAGTGAATCTGGAGAAACAGGCAAGGCTAGGACTATCCCAGTAAGAAGTCCTAATAGTAGTTCTGCTTTCTTCCTTTACTTAGTTCAAACTGCCTGTTGGGCCTCCTCCAACACCCACCTCGCTTCCTGACCCACAAGTCAATAACAGACACCTGAAAGCTCTACCCTGATTCCTCCCACTCTCGACAAGTTGACACAATCTTTCCAGGTCAAACCCAGAGCACCAGCTCCTCATAGCAAGGCCATGCCTTCCAGTAGCACACAGTTCCACGGTTATCCCACCACATGCAAAGACATGAGGCTTTTGGGGGACACTCCACATCCAAACCGTAGCACCTTATAATAACCTTCTGTATGTTACCAAGTTTTAATATAAATTGGATGGTGTTCACAATTTTCAATTGAAAATTGTAAGAGAGCTTATAATTATACAAAGCTTTGTAATTCATGAAGAATAGAGCTTGACACACAGTCATGCCCAGAAAAGTTTAGTTCATACATCAGTAACTTAGATGCTTATGAAAACACATTACTTCAGAGAAACTAAGTGGTATACTTTGATACAGGCATAAAAAAACATTTATTTGTATATTAACTGAAGCCCGTGTCTTCAAGTATGTGTACAGTCAATTGTGATTTTAGATGGGACTTTTAAGATTTTCATTGCTCATGCTCAATTAGCTGTAGATTTGAAAGATTAACTTATTTGAAAGCTAAATTTATTTTCCTGGCCTGGCTTGTCCTAGTTGATATAATTATGGTAATTTATAATAACAAAGATACTTTTTCCTGCTATAATAATTTTTGAAGAAGCTGGGGTGGGACTGTAAGAAGTGGTCACGAGTGATATACAAATTTCTAGCTTCAAAAAATTTTGATCTACTATGCTTTCTTTCATAATGAACTTATCTAATAAATTCCTTTTTCCTCAAATCTGTAAATCCATTATTCTGCAAAATTTATGGTACTTTTAAGCATCTTTTTTTGTTGTTATACACAGAGGAACATGTTTTGGAAGTAATTATGTGATTTGCATTTTTAAAGTGTAAATTGCAATCAAGAAAAAATTATCATACAAATTGCTGTGTGTATAATATAGTATCTTCAGAATATTGTGTTTACTTCTGTGATGTGCACACTAGATCTATCTTAGAAAAACAGTTAGGGAAGGACAAACATAATCAGCTGCTAAAGAGAAGAGCAAGTCATAGTTTTCTTTTAAGGGAGAAAAAATATTTTTTTTCTAAAATTTGAAGAGAAAAAGTATTTTTCCACATTGCATTTGGGGAAAATTCTTTCTCAGCTTAGATATTATATAACCTCATCTCTCTCTCTTTTTTTCTTCTATGTGTTTGGTTTCTGCTTTGAAGTACTTATGGATCTATTATTTTTGAGAAATATGTGTCTCATTTATTTAATTTTACGTATCCGAATGACAAAGCAACAAGTGAAAACAGCTCATGTTCCCTTTGAGGCAGCATGTAGGTAATCACAGAGGTTCAAGCTACCTCTTTATGGACAGCAAGATAGAATAAGATTAGAAGAACAAAAACAAAATAAAATTGCAATGCCAAAATTACAGTAAAATCAACAGACACGAGGAACAACAAAATCAATTCTGAATGAATATTGTCCTCTGATTGCATATGGATATGTGCGTAATTTTGCCTTTTCTTCAAGGAAGAATTATATCACTTGTCACCTGTTTTGTGTAGGCAAAAACTGTTTACTCATATAAAAGTTGTACATTATTATTAAATTCCCCACTATTTAAAAGACAGGTTTGGGATAGCTACAATAGTTAATTAGTTATTTTACTAGTGCATTTAAAAATTAAAAATTCATTAGCATAGGACTTTTAATTAAGTATTCTTGCTTGAAGAAATTGAGAATTTGAAATTTTAAGAATGGGTTTATTTGGAATTAACATAATGTAAAACTCAATTTTATACATAATTTCAAAAAATAAATTTATCATCTAGCTAGAAATATATAATATAACAAATAATTGATTTATAAATGCACAGTGCTGATTGGGCAGAACTTTTTAAATGGTTATTATCTTTTGAGAAATTAAATTAGGAAATGCCATTTTTATAAATAGGTCTTACTATAGGACTTGCTCTTGGTGGCCTCAAGAAAAGCACTGAGGCAAATTACCTTTACTGATGGTACAGTACTGAGCAAAGTATTTGCCCAGAATATTTTGCACATTCAACTAAAAATGGAATACTTCTTTCTGAAGGAGAAATGGAAGAACGGATCTATAAAACAGTAAAATTGATGAACACGAGACCCGTGAAGCCTGAATCCAAGAATTTTTTTGTGTCTGAGGTTAAAAATATGGTCAGAATTTTTCTTTCATAATTCTTCACCAAATTCACCACCTGTTCTCTTGGGGAGTTAATTGTAGAAAGAGATTAAAAAATAAATGAGTACGTGTTGGAAAGGTTCCATGTGAATTTTGATACATAGTTTGGTGCATATATTAATTCCTGCTAAAAAGAAATTGCCTGTAGGAGTGGAAGTGGCAAACACTAATTCATCACAGCAATGATTTTGTCTCTCATGTCCACGGGTTTCTCCGAATCAACTGGAATGTGATACCTACAAGGTTAATTAAATGTGCTCAAAATATAAATGCTCAGCAGCCTCAGAATGCCTAGTTAATTCGGTCTCACCCAGGCAACTATGCTATTTTTTTTAACTGCATTGTTTTCCAAGTTACGGAGTTCATTTATGGTTAACATCCTCTGAACCTTTTCAGTAACATAAAGAGGGTATTTGAGATGCATGATCAGTCAACATCTAACAAAATCTTAAGCCTCGGGTTTTGAAAAGAACAATGGGGATTAATGAAGGTTTTTTTTTTTTTTTTATATAGAGCTAATGCAATTACTTGTCAAAAAAGACAAAGAGGGGAATTACTGTTGGTATTCTGGTCAAACTGTGTTGATCCATCATGAAAATTGAAACTACTCTGAAGAACAGATAGATTTTACCTTGTTTGTGGTCTTTGTGAGGGGGATGAATTCCCATAGAAGATATGCGGATCATAAAGCTAAATCAATATGGATGTTCAGCTAAAGAAACGCATTTTATATTTGTGTCAATTGAAACAGAAACAAAACCATTCCTACAAAGAAATTACTTATGTAATTTTATTTCTCTTGCTCTTCATGTCATTGGTATGCCCTTAGATTGTTCACTTTTTAGAATTACAAGTTTATAGTACAAATATATATTTTAATCTCACTAGTTTTTCATTATTTTCTCTTACCCATTTTGACACTGTAGTTTAATGTAATGTGCACTCTAGAATTTGCTTTCCTCTTTCCCTGACTACTCATGCAAAGAGGAAAACAGTGTTAGGGAGATGCAACAGCTCCTTGCGCTTCAGAATTTAAATGGAAACAGATACCTAATAATTACTCAAATGTATTGTGGCTAAATATCACACATAGTCCATACTGGGACCCTCCCAAAATACCATATATCTATATCTATATCTATATCTATATCTATCTATCTATCTATCTATCTATATATATATATCTTATTAACATTATTTTAAAGACCAAAAATTTTGTAGAATATTGTGAAGGCATGAAGTTAAAATGCTATCTTTCTTTTGTTCTTTCTGGGCCACTATAGTCATCTAATCTATGAAGAGAGAGGAAAAACAAACAAAAATTCACAATTATGTTTAATCACAGTATTTCCTAAATTATAAGAATCCTGATGCCTACTTTTAAGAACAACTTTGTCACTTGACTAATTATTAATTAAATTACAAGGATCACTTGTGTTTGTTTTCCATATGTCTCCAACTCCATTGAACGTTACACAGCAGAAGAGATTCATGGGGCTTCTTACCGCATTCCACCTCAAACTTCTCCACGTATGCTTTACAATATTGATAATAATCTCTCTGGGCCTTAACCTGTTTGCAGAACAAATGTTTATGTGTCTATTTCTTACTATGATCTTTTATCCCAGTGGTTCGGCAGTGACGCTTTTAAAACCACAACACTTGGATTCGTTGTCCTAGAAGAATGGTTGTTCATTAGCCAACCCAACATTTTGTTAATCTCTTCCCAATGCTTATTTTTGTGCTAGGAATCATAAACAAATATGTTATGTAAATTATGGTAACTTAATGTAGGTAGTTTGGCTTGCTTGAAATGATAGCTCAAAGGGAATAACCCCACTGACATCTACTCCATAACATAATTTTTTTTGTTGTTGTTTTGGTAAAGTGTCAGCATTATTTGGAAGGCAGTAAAATGATAAATTCCTGGCATTGGAAACAATCCAGATTCATCAGATGTTCTACTTAAGTGATTTTTATTTCAGGTAGAGTTTAAGTCAAACAGTGTAACACACAGACTTACACATAGCTGGATGGGAAATTGGATTATAATCCTTAATGGATTGATCTTCTCATAACCCCCCCATTTAGAATTTACGACACATCACTTCATCTAACCAGTTCTTTTAATTTCATTTATTTTTCACGTAGGATCCCAGTTTATATCTTTAAATTTCTGGAACATTATAGAGGAAACCTAGCTTGCAACAATATTATTTTCTGTCTCCTCTGTGATGCTGCTATGGTACCTCTCTTTGATGTTTGAATCAAGTAGCTCAACAACATCTTTGAACTTACACATCTACTGGCACGAGGACCCCAAAATGACAACTGGTAACTTAGTTTCCAATTCCACAGAGTGTCCACTGGGAGAATATCTTTCTCTGTCATGTAATACACCTTTTGAACTATATAAGTCCAGAATCTTGGGGATAAAATCAAACGCTTCATGAGAAGATCATTATATATCAGAGGCAAAGGGGCACATCCACTTCTCTCCCTGAATTTCCATGTCTGTGAATATTTAGCAGGAAGAAAAGAGTACCAGAAACGCGTTGTGCTTCAGAGTATATCACCTTCATCATGAGATTACTTCAAACAATCACTCTGTGGTAAACACACGAAAAGACATTCTACTGTGCCAAATGCTGAGCTGCATCTGAGTCATAGGTACTCAAAGAAACCCACACCAACAACATACATCACTACGTTCCTTTATCATCCATTTATTTATGTTTTATTTTCTGTTTATTGGAAAAAGGAAGTACTGATGGCTAGCGTGAGTGCTCAACCTGCTATCAACCTCCCCCCACACACTTTTGAGTGAGGGGGGAAAAGCCTATCATCAAGATTTTCTCTTTTAAGTTTAAAAACAAAAATAAAAAATGGCAGGCTGTGGTTTGAACACTGCAATATTATGCACATGGTTTTACTGATTTAAAATATATAATGTATCAGTCACAGGGAATTAAGCAAAATAGAATCCAGGCTATGATCCTTTTCCTAGGGGTCAGCACTTGCCTGTATCGTGAGAGGAGGAGATCCGGTGCCAAAGATCTCTTTCGTGTCCATGGAGGGAGAGCTGCTTGGTTATTGCATTGTTCTTAGAAAGTAGATCTATCAGTAGGAAGATGGGATGGGCAATATTTTGTTATGAGATATTGAAGTATGAGCCTAGGCGGTCTGTGCATTTTTCCATGTCCATGACTCTATCAAACAATTATTCGGATAGCCGTAAAGGATATTCCTTAATATTATTATAAGTATCCTTTCACTCCCTATTTGAAACCTCTTTTGAAACGAAAATATTAAATATATCAATGTGACAAGAGTTTTCCTGCAATCTGTCAATTCTGAGAGTTTCCCCTACATGATTCTTTCCAATTTCATATTATCAAACATCTGTCTAAGCGGGATTGTTAATGTCCTTCATCAACTGTCAAAACAATGAATCCTCATTCATATTTCAACATTTTCAACTAAGGCAAGGAACTGCTTCAGTAAATTGGAAAGGTGACCGCATTTATCACCAAGTGATTCTGAATGAGTGACCTCTGAGTATTTATAATTTTTTGAGACTTTATATTAGAAAATTGCTAAAATATCAATACCACATAATCTCTTAGCGAGTACTCAAAATTTCCTAAGAGAGAATGGAATTCTAATTTGCATCATAGTTTGGCAACTAATGACGCAAACTCTGTGCCTGAATGGTTGTTTTTTTGGCAATATTAGTTCAGTAGCTTCAGGAGATAAGGACTCTTTCAGAGAATTTACAGAGATTTTCCAGTTTTTTTGTGCATATATGAAAACCAGTACAGTAAACAACACATAACTTTGACCATATTTATTTAAATTTCCCCTTTCCACTGAAGTAAATTACTATGACTAGTCTTTTAACTAATTTATCGAGGCAACATAAATCTATAAAACTCATCCTGCTATCGTGAATACTCTTTTTCATACCCACTGGCTATCTAAAGCTTGCCTAGAAAGGCATTTCTTTTCCCAATTGCCCACTTTTAATAATGTTAATTATTTAAAATTTGACATTATACTCTCTATTTGGCCAAATATACTTCTCTCTTTCTCTATTTTATGACTTAAAAAAGCAGTCTATCTTGAACTAGTACCAAATAGCAAATCCCATTCTTATTTTTCCAAACATTTTGGCTTGCAGTTAATATATGTGCCAATTTCTAAGTGAGTGTTCTAGGATGCATGAGGCAGAAAGAGGATATAATCGAAAATATTGATAATACAAGGAGTATCCAGGAATGCTGCAGAATTAGTCATGGACAATGGGCAGCAATAAAGAAGCGTGAGTATGTGCCAAGACCACAACAAAAACACGCCACAAACCAGTGTTGTGCCAATGATGTTGGCCATAGGCTGTTCTTATCAGTTACTCTCACAGGCTCTAACTCTGCTGAAACTATCCTATGTCTTAGACAATGCTGTTACAACTTTGATACTGCTGGCCCTAGATGTAATCATTTCTGCTAAAGGAAATGTTTCAAATCTGCTTCTTAGCAAAGATCCCTTGGCAGCAGTGACAAGGTGCGTTAGTATCTGGAGCTTTCCAACCCACTGCTCTAGTTCTAGATGGTTTGCACCTGCACCTCGTGACCCACGGGTTTTGGCCACAAGAAAGTCAACTAACAAGCATCCATTCGCATCCCTTTTTCCTTGGTCATTACCTTTAAATCTTTTTCATTTCCATCTTCTCTTTAAATTCTGAATGATTACCTGAACTATTTATAGCCAACGACACACATGATGACTTACCTTGAAAAATTTCTCGTGATATGTTGCTTTTTTCTGGTACTAAGGATAGTTTCAACTTGTTTTACCACTTCCTTATCTTGTGTTGCAATGAGCACAGGCATGAAGTCTAGAGTTGTAACTAGCATTTTTTTATCTGTGAAAGGAACTGGAAAATTACAGGGATGTAAGCGCTAATATTATTGAACCAGTGAATCAATGCCAGCAAAAACAAAATCCAGAATTCTTGAAATAAAGAAAAATAAATTCCTGTTTATTAAGGCCTTTCAACTCACGTTACCTAGTGCTTAAAACTCAACACCTCTTGTACAGGAGAGAATTTTATAGATCTTGGGCAGCCAAAATTAAAATAAATAAGTAATGAAATGTATGTCAATTTTAAATACTAAATAAAAGTAAACACACATTAATCTTCTCCCACTCACATCTGATAGAGTTATTGAGAATATTTAGAAGTTTGGTCATATGGTGTATAAGTTGATGACAGCTTCTTCCACATACCCTTGAAAATCTGATCTATTAATATATATGCATATGTTTCCTGTCCGTCTCATGTAGAGCAACGTATGGGGAACAGTTTATATTACCTAAATTTACTATCCATTCAAGATGAAACACAGCTGTAGCTTCATGTTTTCATTTAGAAAATAGGTGAGATAATGTGCCTAGCAGATGTCTTCTGTTTTTAAATATGAACTAGAATACAAAGGTAAGATAACAAAGGTGTATCTATAACTTCGCTGACATCAACTCAGCCAAGACAGTCACACATAGAGCAATTCTGTATGATACTAATCATTTGGTCTAAAAATTATATATTTGAAGTGCTAAAGAGCAAACAATTTATTTATGTGTGTGGCTAAGTGCTGTAGCTTTCTAGCATCATTGAAATAATACTTACAAGGAAAATTCTTCATGGGAAAAGAATATTAAATTAATGAAGTCTGCTACCAGGGTGCAAAAATACACCGACTCAGTGACTACACCAGCGATGAACTAGAAACCGATGCGTCATTGAGTAAAAGCTGGTCAACTCATCATGACTGTGGAGACGCTGGAAGGCAGTCCTTCACAGGTAAACCAAATATAGTATAACCATTCAACACAGCATTATTTGGCAAATAAATAAATAAAAAATAAAAGGAAAGGTGAAGAGAAGCATGCTATAATACAGATGACTCTTTCAAGCATGAATCTAAGTAGCATGGACCATTCTGGAAAAGCCACAATCACATGACTACATTCACCCAAATTACCAATAACAGGCAACGCCAAAGAGAAAGAAAATGGAAAATGTTTGCCAGGAATTCGGGAGCAGAGAAGGTAATTCAGAGTGATAGCTAATGGGTGCTGGATCTTATTAGGGAGAGATAAAAAAATTCAAATTAGCTAATGATCATGGAGATACAATGAAATGATTATGAAATATCAGTGAAGTGTGTATGTTAAAGGTTGAATTTCATGGCATGTGAGTCATATTGCAGTAAAGCTATCAGGAAATAAATTTTAAAATTAAATTGATCTGACTGGAACGGGGGTCAGTGATACCATAACGCATTGTGAAACAGAAAAAGCCCATTTTAAGAGAGAAAACGTTCAGAGCACAAGGAGTTATAGGTAGGCTATGAATAAACTGGTTTGCAAAGTATCTTAATTCTCTTAGTGGATTTGAAATCCACATCTTCTAGATCAGTGTACGATACACATTTACCACAAAGGGGAGATGGGTTTGATGGTTACGCTCTGATTGCAGGCACCAGAAATGAAGGGATGGATGAGAACTTGTAGTTTCTACAGCCCAATTAAAGGCAAACAAACTTCTTCAGTGTAATCTTTCTTACTTATCTCATGAATGGTAAGAAGAAATGAAAAGAGTTTAGGGGCTGGTTGTACAATGGCATGAAAACTCACTCTAATATGATCATCGACACATTATCTTTTCCATTCATGCAGTTTTATACATGTCACATAAGCTAGTCATCACCTACATGGAAGCTAATCACCTGCTCCAACAATATGGTAAAGCGTTAATATGCTCAAGCAACCTCACATGCCAGCCTAAAATGCAAAACCACATGGAATGATATCTTCATTTCTTTGTATTTATTATCTAATTAATTTTGTAGTACTATGAAGTTGGTATAATATGATTTATTAGCTACTCTCTCCTGCTGCTTTTTTATGATTCCATTATCTTCTTTCTGAATTATGACTTTATTCGTTATTCTATTATTTCAATAAACAATTTGATTTACTTCACTGTAGGTCTGCAAGATCACTCGATTCAAGTGACTTCTCCAAAGAATTACATATGCGTTCATTATGCCATAATTATGATATTATCTTACCTCCTTCTTATATAAGCCAAGGCTTCAAAAACAGTTCATATGATGTCTCTAATAGCTATTATTTTTAAAGACATTTATTTTTATTCAGTTCTTTTTTTTAACATTTGGCTATTTCTAAATCCCATTCTTTAGGTAATTGCTTTTTTCAATCTAGAAAATCTAGAAAGCTAACCTGGGAAAATAATGACTTTGGGTAAATAATCAGGTCAAGCTTTAAAATAGAGTTTTAAATTAAATAATATTCACATTGCATTTAACATTTCATCTTCCTCCTTTTTTTAAACCTCTCACCTGCTACTTGTTGTCTTTCTTCAGTTTTCTATTCACACCAGATAAGCTGGGAAAGATTGGATGTGTGAAATCATTTCTAAGCCTTTTTGATGCCCCATTTCTGCAATTTGTATATTAAGAGTTTCCTTTAAACAATTCATTGTAATGCCTTTCATCAAACACAATCTGTGCTAGTAGGTAAACATAGCCCACAAGGAGGCCTCAGAGTAGCTTTCTTTTAAAAGGGTTCACGTGATACTTACCCTACTGATTCAGTAACTTATCCTGACCATAATGAAGAAACATATAGTCCAAAAGAGAACAATGCAATATTGAAAAGGTCGTGAACCAGCCACAATTCAAATGATGACACAAATAGTCCTCAAAATAATTCTGCATGGAGGATATTAATATTACCAAAATATTTTGGAATGTTAAGAGACTGAGGCCCCTAAGAGACCAAGTAGAGATATTTTATTCGCATGTCCCTGGTGATCCACGGCCTCTAGGTGGCCACCCAAGCACCTCTGCTGGGGAATACCAAAGGTGTCTCTCAAGGAAAGCGCCGAATTTATGCAATTTGTCTGCTTTGAAGATGAACTGTGATCAGAGGAGATAATCAAGACTGGAGACATCATCCCGTGTTTTTATACTACAGATACTCACATTTCCTGAGTTTCTCTGACGAGCACATCCAGTGTGATCTAACTGAAATCTTCCACACTTTTCCCTAGATGCAATGGTGAAATACCAGTAAGAAGCAAAATGCCATAGAAGGCTTCTCTCATGAACAATTCAATCACAGACCCAAGAAATCTGAAAAATAAAGGAACAGGCAAGGATATCACAAGATCAGCCTTTAGTCACAGGCTCATTTACTCACATTTGCAAAAACAGTTGTTTTTGGACCCAGATCTTCAAGTGTAAGGATTACTGATTGTTCTTGTTTGTTCTAAGGATAAAACGACAGATAAATATTTGACGACGGATTATCATCAGTTAAAAAGGAAGAAAAGGAGAAAGAAGGAAGGAAGGTAGAAAAGGAAGTCTAACGAAAAAGAAAAGGGAAAGTTACCAATTGGTAGGAGCGCATTTATCAAATCCACATTGGTCAAAAAAGTCATTTTCTCTTTGAGTGCCTTTTAGAATTTTAAAGTTTCCTGTTATGTTATTACACATTTCAAATAACACAATGAACCATACAAGTATTAACACTCCCTCACTTTTAATCTCATAATCTTGATTGAGCACTGCTAAAAGCATTTCAGCTTCACACTTTTAACTTGCATGAGTTTCCCCATGTTACTGTTTACTAGATGGGAGTGCCTTTCTCTTAGCTGTGGTGGGGCTGTTTAGCAGTGTCAGCCACTCTACTGTTTAAGAAGAAAGACAGAGGAGTGCTTGGGACTCTATTTCTTTCCCTTCCAAGAAAAAAAAATATATATAACTAGAAGCAAATACCTACAGAACCCATAGAGCAAAGGGATAAGGACTTTTATTCTCCACAGTCCTCACAAACGCGTAAACGAACCACTTGATTTGTGGTCTCAATGTTTTGATTTGATTATCGTCTGTATTTGCTTATCTGGCAACTTAAGATGTCTTTGCTGACTGACTAACCTCAGCTAACCACACTGCTCCAGGCTGCCTGCAGACTCAGCGGAATGCAGTCCATCCTCCGGAGTCTGCCACGGTGGCCGTCAGCACAGACAATGGCCTTAAGAAAATAAGCATCTCGTTGTTCAATGCATTATCATTTTCTTACTGTTGCGAAACATCGCCAAGCCTAAAAGATATGAATGCGACCCTTAGTGTGATGTATTGCCATTCGTGAGCTCCTCTTTCCCGGAACGAAGAATTGTAAAACACAACATTTTTGTAGTATAGGGCAGCCATCCACGTACACAAGCACATACACACACACACACACACAAAGACACACACATGACACATCTGTGCCTCACCAATACATAGGCATAAGTGGAAGAATCACACTAACAATTGAGAGATAAGACCCTGGGCTGACATTTCTCCTTCTATAATAGCAAAAATGCTTATCTGTATACTGACTACTGTTGACTGATAATCTGTGTAGCTCCTTACAGTTGGATTTTTATTTCCTTTGTATTTCTTCTTACCTTCCTTTGTGTCTGGTTGACGTCTTTGTCTCTCTCGAATTCAGTCCTTGTCTGCCACTACCGTGTTACTTGGAGAACAGTAAAATAAAGCAGAGTTATGGTGTCACTCTTCATAAGGAGATATTCTGTAATAAATCACATACTCTTTAATATCTGCTATTGTGCTTCTTATATGGAACAGAGCATCCATGTCCCAAGCAGGCCTGAACTTTGTACAAAATAATGAAGTTTAGATATACATATCCCTGTTCTATAATTAGTCTGTAATGGGTATCTGAAGTCCTGGCATTGTCCCTGTTTAAATAGTGCTTTCATACATATCAAGAAATATCAAAAAGAAAAAAATATTCCAAAATGTCCAGAAGTTTAGACAAAGTCTTGCTGTTTTCTACCAATAGCAGAAACTCCTTAAAGACTAGTGAAAAAAAATTCACTCTCCACTCCTCCGTCTCTCCTTTTGTCTCCCCTTTCCTAAAAGCCCCTATGCCAGACGCTACACTGATCAGTGAACACACGAGAGAGGGGTTGGTAGATGACGGTTTGCATGCTAGTACCTCACTGTCTGTGAAGTTCGGTTTACAAAGATTTAACTATGCGAGTACAGATGACTGTAGTATCAAATTAATTCTCTGTAAGCCACATTGTCAAACATAAGCAAAAAGTGAATGTTATTGAGATATTTAGTGGCACAAACATCAACTAAGCAGTCAAAAGAGAGCATCATAGAGGCCAAGGAAAGCAAAACTGGAAACAGACTCTTGCTTGATTATACCTTCCAACACAGGCCACGTTCATTTATCGCCTTCTTGAGTGACACTACAGGACAGCTAGTCCACTAAGAAGTCAGCATTTGGTCAGACATGAGATGAAAAAGTAAGGAACCAGAAGGAAAGGTTTTATCACTTATTACCTAGAATTTTCTTTGACCTGCAAAAGAGGCAGGACTCTTCCCTCCGCCATTCCTATTAGTATATACATGTTCTACACAATGGGCTCATTGCGCTTGGGTATTTTGTGCACGTATGTACGGTGGCAACATTCCCACCCTTCCCCTTTTTCAAACTTGTACTTTCTCCCTCTCTCTCCTGATCCCCACTATCACATTCATTTAGTTCTAAAAAATGCCTGTATTTTAAAAATTATTACTATTTTGTGTATATTTGTTTTGAGACAGAATCTCACTCTTGCCCAGGCTGGTAATAAACTCACTATGCAGCCCAGTTTGCCCTCGAATACGTGCCCATTTTCCTGCCTCAGTGTGCCAGGTACCACCATTTCTTGCTTGTGTGGTGCTGGGGAGATAAACCCAGGGCTTTGGGCTTGCTACGTAAGTACTCTGACTGCTGAGCTATGCCCTCAGCCCCAGGAAGGACTCTGTAAAGAATCTCTAGTAAAGCATCATGAGAAGAAAGAAAGGGGCCAAGTTTACAAAGAAATCATGCTGATCTTTTATTACATCAGCTTTGAGACTACTTGCTCAGGAAGTTTTGAGCAACTCTATGAATGAGTCTAAACCAGTGATGCAAATGAAATAACTGAGCTAGTAAGGCTAAGTTTTACTTTGCTGGTTAACTCAGATGAAGCCAATTTCAATATGGCAATATCGAAGTTATTATAAGCTTGCTTTACCCAATCACTTATTGTCTGTTATATGTTATTTTGTTAAATACCTAAGCATCTCTCTACAGGATTTATGTCCACAGGAACCTCTAGAGACAGATATTCTATTTTTGGAAAACTGTATTCACAGCTTTTTATTTTTAATTTTTATTTGAAGACAGGGTCTTTTCCTACTGTAGGTTGCCCAGGCTGGTCTCAAACTTACAATGTTCCTGCCTCAGTCTTTCAGGGTGGTAAGTTGACGGCAGGTGCTACCCCATGCAACAAGGCCTCCTTCTTAAATTACAGGTTGAATGTCTTTCCCACAACTTCGTAAAGATAAGATCATCACATCCTCGGGGCACAAGACACCTGAAAATAGATCGCACCACTGTGGGGTTCCTGTGCTGTAACTGCTGTGCCGGACTCCGCTTTTCCCACACACGGGTTTGGCTCTCTGCGCATGAGCTTGGCTTACAGACAGCTATTCTCGTCTTCCTTCCCAGCTACGGCAGCTGGACTCTGGTCCTGACACAACGGCTATGCAGACCTCAGCAACCTCTTTTTTCTTATCCCCTGTTCATCCCCCTTTTGTCCCTTTTTGCATTTTCTCATTCTTATTCTCCTCCTATTCCCTTTATCCCTTATGATTTACACCTGACCTTATACCTGAGCCAGCCACCCAGGAGTAGGGTCATGAGGACAAGAAACTTTTGCTCCAAATTCTCTTGATGCTGGTAGTAATTTTAGTTTTTAAATTTTGTTTATACGTGAATTCCAAATTCTATAACATTAGAGACATGGGGATTAGGGGATGAGTGAGGGTCTACACCCATCCCTTTTCAGAGGCTTACTCCTTTCATAGCTGACCAATGCCTCTCTTTCTACCTAGTCACTCACGTTGAGGCCCTTTTATGCCATGCATTTTGTGCAAATCATAAGAGGGAAACACATTTATAGTCAATTTTTTGTGTGGTTGGTCGATTTCACTGAGCATTGCTGATGCAAGGTGGCTCAAAAGCCTCATATAGCTCTACATTATGGTTGCATAATATTCCATTATGTATAGGTACCATATCTTTAACCATTTCTCCTTGGAGGAGCAGTTAGGTTGTTTCCGGGATTTTACTATTATGAATTGTGCTGCTATAAACATGGCTATGCATGTGTCTCTTTGGTACGCTGACTTTGTTTCTTTAGAGAAAATGCCCAGTAGAACAGGCAAATGGAATTTCTATTCTCAGTTTTCTAAGGAATCTCCAGATTGTTTCCTACAACGGTTGTGCCAGATTTCTCTTCCAACAGCACTTGAGTAGACTTTCTTTTTTCCACACCATTGCCAACATTTTTTTTTTTTTTTTGAGTTCTTGTTGTAGGCCATCTTCACTGGGGTGAGGTGAAACCTCAACGTTGTTGTTGTTTTCATCTGCATTTCTCTGATGACCAGTTATGAAGATCACTTTTGCACGTGCCTGTTGACCATTTGTACTTCTTCTTCTGACACCACACACTATAATCAGATTTAAATTGATCAAAGGAATGGACATTAAAATAGAAATACTGAACCTGCCGGAAGTCAAAATAGGTAAAACCCTAGGTGATACAGGGAAAGGAAAGGATTTTCTGAACAGATCACCAACTGCATAAGAAATCTCAGCAAGAATCAGCAAAGGGGACTACTTCAAGCTATAATATTTTTGCACAGCAAAATAAACAACCAAGAAGGTGAAAGGGCAACCCACAGAGTAGGAAAAGATATTCATGGGTAACATTTCAAACAAAGGATTAATATCTAGAATATACAAAGAACTAAAACATAAAAGATCCTAAAAGGAACAATCCTATCAAGGAGTAGGCAGCTGACAGAAGTTTGGTTCTGCTGGAGCCCTTCTTTGGCCCAACTGCTACTATGCATAAGCATAGCAGAAGAAGGAGGCAATGCCAGGAAACCAAGCGTGTGGCTAAGGTCCTGAATGTAGCCCAGTCTCTACTGCTTTAGCCAAGAGTAAGTCATAACTGCATCCAATCAAACCATTTCTGTCCTTCACACGAGACCAGGAGGTTTGCAAACACCTGCCTCATCACTGCAAACTCTCATTTGTTTGGAGAAAATGGCTGTAACATATATCCTTTCTGTATCTACCTCTCTCACACCCAAGCACTCATTTACAGAGGAGCAAGTCTCAGTCTCTAAATGATCACTCCAGGCCTGGCAGGTAGAGAATGCAGCACCAGGCATGCTAATGATTTCTGAGGTGACGCTAAGGCCTCACAGGCTGCTTGGCAGAATAGCTAGTAAGAAACTAATGAGTATCCCAGCAGGACTCTGGGCTATTAAGACAGGGTGTTGTGGAGAAAGAGGGAGAGGAGTGAATTAGAGACCTCGGCCTCCGGTAAGGATATCGGTGAATGCACTTAGTACAGTGCACGGAAGACAATTAACCACTCAAAATGATTAGAGGTGCATGCAGACATTTGCTTTAATTTTATTCATATTTTTTTTTCTACCAAAGGATATATGATACCAGACAGGGCTGAGAACCACAATCTGAAATTGATTTAATCATCAACGAGCACCGAGTACAAGAAGTGACAATTACAGGAATGTGTACTTGAGGAAGACATTCTTTTTCTAATACATTTGTAGTCTTGGCTAAAATAGTAGCTAATACCGCTCTGAAGATTGTGCATTGGAATTCACAGTCGTAAGTACGAAGGGTAACCAGATAACAAATTGGCAGATCAGAAGGTATTTACATAAGCATTAACCCAATATTGCATTAGTAAGAAAGAACAATGAAAAAAATCAAATCTCATAGTCATTAAGATCAAATATATATGTGTTAGTCATGAAAGTAATTATAGGGCAACTTAAATAATGAATAATACAGTAGGTAGAAGAATGTTTTCTAAGTATTTCGGGGTTTGTTTCAGGAAGATTTTACAGAAGAAACTTCATAGGAAAAATTTATATAATTTGCGGGAAAGAAATAGAAAATCACCAACGTGTAGTGGCAAACAAACAAAAAGAAACTTGAGGCTGATTTTTAGAAGTTCTGAGTTAAATCATTCATTTTTTTTTACTCAAATTGCTTCTAATTCTTGCATCAATATGATTAAGACTTTCCCTCACTAACCTGAAACTTAATTTAGGTCTTCTTTTCTCAAAATCTCAATTGAAAAATTAACCAGGCTGTTCAAGGACTCATTCCATTTTTCAAATTTGGAGGATGAGAAAGGAATACGACCCCCAGATAAATACCCACAAAGTGCTTCTGAAGAGTGTCACCACTTATTTTTTCTGACAGGATGAAGATGGAATGCTACGTCAGGAGGGGGCTGGAATGACAGAGCAGCTCCCTTCTATTAGGACTTCTTCCAGAGGCCGTTGGACGCAGGGCGGTTCACCTGAAAGCAGTCAAGAGGAGCTCCTTGGCTTCAAAGTCATGTTTGCTTCTGTTATGCTAAGTACTAGGAACAGATATAAATAAGAAGGGGTATGACATGAGGACGATCTCCTAAATTCAGAAAACTAGCTATATAAGTATGTGTTTAATAAATAATTTCTGGAGCTAGGGTAGACGCTCAAGGTGAAGAGAGGGAGATTAAAAAAAGGAGGTGCTAAGCAGTACAGAACTCACCCACCCTGGGACAGGATTTCACGCTTGGTAATTATCTTTCTTAAGAATTGTTCTCAACTTCTCTTCCAGATTCACAACTTGATTCCTCCTCTTTCTGGGCATTTGAGTAGCATATTTGCTTCTTTTCACTTTATGCTTATTTAACTATATTTTTCAAGAAACCACCCAGTATGCGTCTTTTGCGTATAATTTTAAAAATTATGAACAATGTTTCTGTAGAACATATGTTTGTGATTTTATAGGTCTATCTAGGGAGGTCAACACGTAGCTAAATCGATTACTACTCAGTGAAATAAAGAATTGCGAGGAAAAGAGAAATGATGGCCCCGTTGTATTAAATACTTATTTATATATTTTAATGGCTTGTTTTATAACAATACCAAGTTTTTCAATCTTATTTTAATTGCAGATCTGTAAGCACTAGGAAAATAAATTTGCTATGCTAATTCGGTCATTTTTATTTGTTATTTTACATGTTTTCACTCACGATTGATAAATTTTTAAATAGAGGAAGTAGCTCGATTTTCTTGTTTGGAAAATTGTAATATCCTATAAAATTGATGCTGTGCATCATTACCTTCTGTCCTCAAGTGTACAATATTTGTGTTGCAGAAACAGATATCACATTCCCCTTGCAATTAAACAAAAAGCTATGAGGGATCAGTAAAATTCAGATCCTTTCCCCTGTTCTTTTTATATGTATGTCTCTGTGTTGGAAGAGGCGTGAGGTTCACAGTAATGGTGCAATTAACTGTACGTTGGTCTGCAATCCCACTTTCTGATTTTTCACACTGTCAGCCTGTACTCTGATCGCTGATAACCTGACCTTGCAATCTTTACAGAATCTTGTCACAGTTGAATGCAGACATCTGTAAGATTAGGTTCAAGAAATAGAATCTTAGTTGAATAAAAAAGAGAAAGAACTCAAACTCGAAGACAAGATGAAGAAAAGAAAAAGCTATTCATGTTTGGATAGAGTAAAGGAATTTATATCTCATTAAGTTTGAGTTCAACACATTTTTATAATTATTTATGTTCTGGATCAACTACAGTGGTCGTGGTATATCTAAGACCAGATAAGCATTTTATTTGTTTGAGACAGGATCTCACTGGGTAGCCCAGGCTTGTCTTGAACTCACTGCATAGCACATGTTGGCCTTGAACTAATGGCGATCCTCCTGCCTCTGCTCCCGCTCCCCAGGTGCTGGAATTACAGATGTGCACCACCACACCCAGCTGGTGTGGTGCTGGGAAATCAAACTCATAGCCTTGAGCTTGCTAGGCAAGCACTTTAACCACTGAGCTATTCCTCCAGTTCCTGGCATTTGTTTCTTTGGCTGGAACAGTTTTGTGACCAATTGATAAATGATTTCTAATAGAAAGAATGCATGCCATGAATACTAAAATAAAGGACAAAATACAAGGCACTGTTGTTCGATATTTATAATTGCATTTTCATACTCGTAACATATTGAATCTTTTGAGTTAAAGATATAGTGTTAATTTAATATATTGAACTATGACAATGGTTAGATAGGAGAGGGGTGAACTTCTGAAAAAGGGATAGATACAGACACTCAATGTTTCCCCAGAACCCAAGGTCCTAAGGTGTTATAGATCTTGAAATTCATTTCCAAAAAATGCTAAATTTTATTTCATGTAAATTTTTTACCACTATAAAATTATTTAAAAAAGAAATACTTAATATATTGAAACTTTTGTGTTAAAGTTATAGTACTGGCTGAGGATATATAAACATTATGAAATTTTTGAGAAAGAAATAATCTGATAGTACTTATTTTCTACTGGACTTATTTTAAAACCATAAATAAACATGATATTCAAAGATGATGTCATTTGGATGACACAGAAAGAAAGACTGGCAGAAATATTCCTGAGTCCCAACGTAAGTGCCATGTCTACCATCCTGTGTCTATGTAACAAAATATTAAATATTACTGAACAACTATTATGGTTAAAAAAAAAACCAGAATGAAATCTTCGTAAGTAAACATTGTCACAAATGGGAAAAAAACCCATGATTTTTAAATATCTAACTTGGTCACCAAATTGTCATTTTGTGGAACAAGTCACACGTGTTAGTGTCATTCTTTGGTGGTCTGTAATAAAGGTCTAGGCAAATTTCTGTAGGATCACCTTTGCAGAAAATGCTAATATAAACACATGTTGGAAGTCATTGGTGTCAAAAATGTCAATATAGGCTTCCTGTCACAGACATAATACACCGTCTTTGATAATCCAGACAATCCTCAAATCCATAATTCTTTTTCCTAATGGAGGTTTTTTGCCTGTTTTTGTCATCTGTGTGGAATTGCATCGAGTAGCGCCTACCCAGGACAATTTTGCATTTCCGTTCCCAGATACATGTGTAGAGAAGACATTACTTATTTACCTTTAAAGAAATTGACTACACGACACAGAGAATTTCTGAAGCTGTAGGAAAGTTAATGAAAAAGTACCGCCCACTTATAACTCAGAAGATTTAAAAATTGATTGGCCTCCCCTCCGTCACCGTGAACTTTCAGTTCTTTGCAATGAAGTGTGACAATCAGCCTTAATTGCATGCGAAAACATATTTTATTATGGAGCTACTAATTTGTTCTGCTGGCTAGGTGATGTTCTCCATATGGCACTTTGGAAGGTGTTTGTTGGCTTTCAGATCTTTTCTGGTGAGCTCTCTGTTCTTGCACCGTGAAGTTGTAATGGGGTCCCTTTATCCCTGCCCTGCCTTTGGCTGAGACAAACCTCTTGCCATCATTTATCTTATAAAAAGAAAACGGAATGTAATGAAATAAATTCCGTTCCAAAAGTCTGACTTGTCTTTTACTATCCAAGGGTATCTGCCGAGCTTTGGTTTTTGAAGACCTATTGAATGAATTTGTAAACACTACTGTCAAGAAAATTATTTTAAGCATATGAAATGGAAATAGTTTATTAATTTTATATAACAGTGTGTGAGAAGAAGCCTAAGATAAAAAGGCATATAGCATAAAGATTAATATTTTTACTGATCTCAAACAAAATTTCCGTACTAATATGGTAAACTGAAGGAAAAATAAATCACCATCACTTGGTTTTAATATATAAAGATATTGAGATCCAAATGTTTCTTAATCACAGTTTTGTGAATATCCTTTTTTATGAATATCTTAATCTTGTATCTCATTTATTCAATGAGATTTTAATGCATAGCATTTATGCTTTAGAATTTATAGTAAATAGAAATGTCAGAAGATGAATTCCTAGGAATTCTGCTTTGAGTAGAACTCTGCTTTACATACTGGAGTTCAGAAGTTCCCAGTGGACATCCGGATAAGTAAGTGCATTTTAAAAATGGAAGAAACCAATAAATGTCATATTCACTCATTATTTGTGTCACTGATACATAAATTCTTTTAGGAAAAGGATGATTAGCCAAGGAGTAGAAGAATGAAGCTTCCCTAGGAGGTAATCCTTGTACTACCTCTTGCAAGAGGGATCAAGATTTTAGAAGGAAGGCAGGTTTTTGTGTATTCTGCTAATTCTTGGAAATTATAGCCATTTTTAAAGCGATTTTACCTCTTTATTTACATTTTCTTTTCCCAAGATGTTGATAGCATGAATGTTTGTTCTTTTATTAGTCCTGCAATTCTTGAGAGTCATTTTTCAGTCTTTTTCACTTTATTATTCCTATTTAGCAACTAATGTTGCTTGATGTTTTATTTCACAATTTCTCCATGTGTCCCCTCTAGTCTATTTTTAAAAACTCATTCATTGGTAGCTTTGTTTTAGTATCTGTTTTGGCGTTTCTCAGTCTATAAATATTTTCAGTTCCTTATATATTTGATTCCTTTGCTTGTACAACAAACTGAGAATTCTTTTGCTCGACTCAGATGGAAATCCAGATCGGCAAAATACAGTTGGTTAACGTTAACTGCTATGGCTCTGAGTGCCAACAGCCACTTGGCTCCCAATGTCATAGTTCTTTAATGTCACAGCTCTCAGAAGCTTCTGGCCACCACTCTCAGCTCTTCAGCACCTGAGGCTGCTGCCTTCTGTGGCAGCTATCTGGTTTTTTTTTTTTTTTTTTTTTACGAGTTT
>PVKB01006609.1:0-56764 GCA_004027205.1 Ctenodactylus gundi
CCCACCCCCCACCCCAGCAAGTCACCCCACTGGTATGGCACAGGTCTCTCCTTGTAAAGGGGAAGAGCTACGGAGACAGTGGGGGGAGGCCCTGACCAGGGCGCACTTGGTGGGTACCCCAGACCCCACAGTCCTGAGACTCGGCCCCACACTGTGACACCTCCTGACGCACAGGGGCCTTCCCTCTTACTCTGGTTTTGGTCTGGAATGTCCCCCAGAAGCCTCATGTATTTGCATGTTGTAGATTATCTATGATATCATGAGCTGTTAGGAGGTGGGGCCTGGTAAGGAGAGGCGGATTACAGGCATGTGGTGGATTACAGGGCTGTGGCCTGAAGGGTAGTACTGCCTGGGCTGCTTCTGCAGGCCCTCATTCTCCCTCTTTAAAAAAAAAATTTTTTTTTTTTTTTTTTGAGACAGGGTCTCGCTCTGTAGTCCAGGCTGTTCCTTGAACTCACTAGGTAGCCCAGGCTGGCCTTGGAGTCATGGCAATCCTCCTACCTCAGCCTCCCAAGTTCTGGGATTACAGAACCACCATACCCGGCTTATGTGGTGCTGGGGAATCAAACTCAGGGCTTTGCGCTTCCTCGGCAAGTGCTCTAACCTCTGTGCCATTCCTCCAGCCCCAATTCTTCCTCTTGTGGTGCTGTGAGCGCTGCTCTCTGCCAGACCCTTCCCGTCACTGCCAGCCACCCATAAACAGATGGGGACTTGGTGAGAATGAGGGGTGTAGGTGTCGGGTAATGTGTCCCAGCAATGAAGAAGTAACTAAGATACCTCTAAACCCTCTCCCCAGCCACAGGGTGGATCCCTCACCAAGGACAGGGTCATCTCAAGAGGGGACAAGGACAGCACATGCCATCTGATGAGGAACCCGGCACCACACATGGTATGTGCTTACCAAACCCCAACCAAAGAAAATCTAACCAGGCTTCTATAGGTAGTCACAATCTGGGGGAACTCAGGGAACAGAGAAACACAACAGATGCACCACTGCATGTAGCCCACAAATCCCAGGCTTTGAAAGCTCCTTTCTAGGGCTGGGGACATAGCTCAGTGGTTCAAGTGCTTGCCTAGCAAGAGCAGGGACCGTGATTTGATTCCCTAGTACCATAAAAGCTGGGTGTGATGTTGCTAGCCTGGAGGCTGGAACAGAAGGACTGCCTTGAGTTCAAGGCTAGCCTGGACCACAAAGTGAGTGTGGGACCAGCCTGGGCTACAGAGCAAGACTTTGTCTCCAAAACAAAACAAAACAACCCCCCCCCCCAAAAAAAAAAAAAAAAAAAAACCAAGCAAGTACCTCTCTAGGACAAACCACTCAATTTCTTCAAAAAATATACCTCAGGGGAAAAGTGAAGCGGAATATGTAGATTAAAAGAAGTTAAGATTTGCTGGCCAAGGCGATACATTCTTATAATCCTAGCCCTCGGGTACTCAGGAGGCAGCAGGACTGCCTTGAGCTCTAGGCCAGCCTGGGCTACATAGTGAGTTTAGGACCTGCCTGATTACAGGGCAAGATTTGGTTGAGAGAGAGAGAGAGAGAGACCAACCAAGTGTAACAGGTGGATTTTTCACTGTTTGTTATTTGAAGAAAGCAATTGTTCTGGGATTTTTTGTTTCTTTGAGGCAGTCTTACCCTGCAACTCAGGATGGAACAGAACCCACTACGTAGCCCAAACTGGCCTTGAACTCACAGCAATCCTCCTGCCTCTGCCTCCTGGGTGTTGGGATTATGGGAGTGCACCACCATGCCCGGCTTATGTGCTGCTGGGGAATTGAACGTAGGGCCTTGAGCTTGCGAGGCAAGGGCTCTAATTCCTGTGCTATTCCTGCAGCCCCTGAAGAAAGTAACTTAGAAAAAAACACAAACAAACCCTAAGAAGCTGAGCCAGATATCACAGGCCTGTAGTCCCAGCACTCTGGGAGGCTGAGACAGGAGAACCATGAATCTGAGCCTAGCCTGCGCAATTTAGCAATTTCGTAGGCTTCTAAGGCAGCTGGGCCTGGTGTTGCAGGTCTGTAATCCCAGGGCCCCGGGAGGGCGGTGCAGAAGGACTACAAATTCAAGCCGGGTTGGGCAGTTTAGGGACTTCATGAGCCCCAGTCTCAAAATCAAAAATCCAAATAGCCCGGGGACATGGTTCAGCGTGAAGGCCTGGGCTGGATTCCCAGTACCACGCGGGGTGGGGGGGGGAGGAGCTGGGAAGGAAGTGTTTATGTCATTTTCTCTATTTTTGTGTCTGTTTGGGACTGTCTACAACAAAAGTTAAAAGGAAGAAAGGGCCTGGCTTGAGACTCACCCTCTGGTGTCCCCACGGCTTCTGACAGCAGCCGCTAAAGGTCACCAGCTCCAAGCCCTAGCCCAGGCAGTGACACCTGGCTAGGTCTGCTATACTTCCAGAGTTCCTTGTTCTGTGCCTGGGGGCAAGGAGGGGCCCACTCACAGCATCCTTAGGGGCAGTTGTCGCCACAGTGAGGCCCAGAAAGTGGGCAGCTGGGAAACAGGCCTGATGTCCAGATGGAGCGGTGAGAGGAACTGGGGTGGGGGTGGGGGATGTCAGGGGCTGGAGGCAGCCCTGGTGACCCTGGGTACCTGTGAAGTTCAGAGCTAACCTTTGCATTTGGGGGGTGGGGGTGTAGGAGAGGAATACGACTCCCCTCCCTCAACCAGGAAGAGGGGCGACTGGGAGTGGGTGCCCTTTCCTTGCCCCACCATCGTGCTCCCCTCCTCTGTCCTCCCCAGTGCATCCGCCCCTCACCGGGAGCCATGGCAAGCACCCCTCACCCCTTCCTAACAATGGTGTGCACACCTTTCCCACCGGAATGTTCCTGGAAGAAAGAGACTTTAATAGGCTGGGAACTGACAGCAGGGGAAGAATCCGGGGCCAACTCTAGCCCACACGTGTTTTGCTTGGCCTGCAAACTGTTTTTAAATTTTTTTGCCAACATTGAAAGGTCAGGTGATTTCATATAAGAATCTGAATTTCCACTCCTCCTGTAACTTGGGCTGACCTGAGCACACCGGGTCTGTGTTCCCGGACGCATGCGAGGAGACAAGAGGATTGGGTGGGACTGGCTAGTGCCAGGGCTGTGGCTGGGGTGTGCGCCCTGAGGATGCCACAGCCCCCTTATAATACCCACCCCTTCCTGACCCCAGGTAGTGATCTCTGGCTTATAGGAAAGGTTTGCTGAGGGCTCTTTCCTCTGTGCTCTCCCACC
Source organism: Ctenodactylus gundi (assembly GCA_004027205.1). Classification (NCBI taxonomy): domain Eukaryota; kingdom Metazoa; phylum Chordata; class Mammalia; order Rodentia; family Ctenodactylidae; genus Ctenodactylus; species Ctenodactylus gundi. Next base: position 3,220 of record PVKB01006609.1, read on the forward strand.
ACCAGTGGGCCCCTAGACGCAGAGCAGCCAGAGGGGTCTTGATCTCTGTGAGTTCCCTCATCCTGTTCCCCATAAGCTCGCACAGAACCGCTATGGGTCCCCAGAGCCCGGGGCCTTTGCTCACGTGTCCTTTCTGCCTAGCAAACTTCCCACGGGCGGCCGCCCCAGTGACATCCCAATCAGGACACAGGCCTGCCCTGGCGCTGGATCCCATGGAACAAGACTAGGTCCCAGGGTGCAGCACTAGAGGCCACCCGGTGGGCAGCGGCTGAGACAGAGTACTGGGACTGTCAGGGCAATAGTGACAAGCCAAGCCCAGAGAGGGTCGCAGTCAGGTTCCCAGACAAGGCAGAGCCCTGGTGGGAAAACCTTCCACTTTTTGTTGGGCAGAGAGGGACTCGCGTGTATCCTTCTACACTTAGGGTCCACACAGCAAGGGCGTGGCCTGGACAAGCCCTCTGTCATTTCCTGACATGGACATCACCATTCCTGGCCAGCTTGGGTCCTGGGGTGGCCCTGCGGGGGCGGGTGAGTCTACCTCTCGGAAGCTGACGCACCTGGGCAAGTGTGGGTGTGCCGAGGACAGGGGAGGAACAGGTGTGATCCCTCCTCCTCTGCCTGTGTTCTTGAGAGGCGCCAGTGGCACCCGGCCCTCCCCCAGCTCTGGGGTTGTCAAGGGTGTTTCCAAGGGCTTGGAGCTGGTTGGAGGCGGGAATTGAGGCATTAACCCCCCCCCCCAGGAGGCCATACAGGGGTGGAGGGGGATATGACGTCATGGTCACCCCAGGTCCCTGACTTCACAGGGTAACAATGTCCGAGTGCAACCACAGTGAGACGCAACAAAGCCCAGAACAGTGGATACAGGCTGGGGACACAGAGGGTCTGGATCAGCTCAGAGCTGGCACGGCACCTCGCTATCCCCTTGGAGGTGGACACTTAGGACCCCAGCTCCCTCACCCTCTGGATGTGGAACAGGGGGCATCAGAGGAGACGAAAGCACAGTCGGGGTGTCACTGTTGACACAAGTGGCCGCTCTAACATCTGTCCCCCTTCCCGAAGTGCTCGATGCCCAGCTACCTTCAGGGGTCACTGCCACCCTAAGGCTCAGCGGCTCCATGTGCGCTGGCCCTCAGGGGCTGAGGGGACATCAGCACATAGAAATACAAACCGAGACTTGAGGGTGGACCCAAACACAGAGGGTGAGAACGGAAGCGCGAGAAGGGAAGAAGACTGAGCGGGGGACGGACAGCGGCTGGGTGGGTCGGCAGAGGGAGTGCTGGGCACACACAGTTCAGGAGCCTCCCAGACTCGGCCTCAAACCCGGGGGTCAGGAGGTAGTGACTCCATCCCTTAGCTGTACAGCACCGGAGGCGACACACTGCCTGAAAAGCCCCCGACATCCCAGTGGGGCCCCAGCCACCTTCCACCCAGGGTCACTGCCCCTTCCTGGAGGGCGGCCAGCTGTGGCCAGCCCCACTCTCTTCACTCTCCAGCCCACCTGGGAGGCACAACAAAAGCCCAGGACAGTGGAAACCAGCTGGGGACACAGAGGCTCCGGATCAGGGGTTCATGGATGTTGGCCCTTGCTTTTTTTGAGTGAAGAGGACCTGCCTTGGACCACATATAAAAAGCACTATCTAATATATAATATAATTAATGTATAAGCTACGAAAGCTTCCTTCTAAAATTCTTCCATTATAGCACTGACCTCACAGTGCAACGGGCCCACCTGCACAGCTCTGATCGCTTCTTTCCTGTAGGTCTGGGAGACTCTCCAGATTCGAAGCCCAGATTCAAATTCAAGTTCCTGTTCTGGGTCTTTCAAGACTCAGTGTCAACTCCCTGAGCCCCAGTTTTTCTATCAGAAAAGTAGGGGTGATAATATAACAGCTAGAGTTCCACCCAACTCTCAGGGTCTCAGGAGAGCAAACAATCGAACAAGCGAGACACACGAAAGCCTGGTGGCTCAGGCCTGTCACCCCAGCCCTCTGGGAGGCTGAGGCGAAGATTACAAGTCCGAGCCCAGAAAGGGCAACGGAGCAACTTAGCAAGACCCTGTCTCAAAATCAAAGACAAAAATGAGCTGGTGATGTAGCTCATGGGAAGGCCCCGATCTCGATCCCCATGAAAAAGCGCTCTGTAAGCCGAGCTGCAGTGACAGTTCCCAGCCACCACACACGCAGCCAGCCACAGGGGCTGGGGACAGGTAGAGTGCGCACACTCGGGCCCAGCCTCCTGGCTCACACCGGAACCGGAGCTGGGCATCCCTGCTGGCTTCTAACTAAACTCCTCCGACCAGTTCTGACGAGGAAGAGGAGCCCTAACCCACCTGGCTGTCCCCAGCAGACTCACCTCCAAGGTGGCTGGCGCCAGCAAGGGTGCCGGCCAAGGTGCCGGGGTCTGGCTGTCGGCACGGCGGGGGCCAGCCCACCGCCTGGCAGTCACCACAGAGACACAGGCAAGGAACACGGAGCCCTTCTTCCCCCGGGGCGCAGGAATCCTGGCCCGGGCTTCCCGGGCCATGGCCGCGCGGGAGCCCAGCAGGGGAGTGGGCTCCTCAGAGGGCCCTGGCCAATGTGCTGGTCACCCGCCTGCTCCAATGAAGTCAAACACTCGAGTGCCTAGGCCCGGTGTCACCTGCATGGCTCTCATACCTGCTCTTGTGACAGGCAGGGCCAGGAATTCCCGCTTGTACCAGGCTCTGGGGCAGGCAAGGGACAAGTGGCCAGGGCTGTGCTGTGAACTGGTGCCGGAGCCTGGGCTCAAACCTGCCCCTCACGGGTGGTAGGCGTAGCTCTCTCCTTAACCACCACCAAGGTATCCCCACTGTCACTGCCCTTCCTGGGGTGGGGGACCTAGACACCACCACCACATGGAGCCAGAAAGATGTGCAGGTACCAGTGATGGGAATTCAGACGAGGCTGGGCACGCAGAGCCACCTCACCTGGTGGGTGTGAGCTTGGCCAGGGCTCTGGGAGGCGGCGGCCCAGCCGCTCGATTACTCATTCTGGAAGCTGGCCCTGACCACTAGGCCTCAAAGTATCTCCGTTCCTGGCACCCAGGCACGGGACTTCATTTTAAACCAGGGAGTAGGGGGGCAGGGAGCCCAGGGCTGCCAGCTGTTCACGTCTCTAAGTCAGACAGGAACAATGTAATATGTCACCACTGCCAGCATTTCAGAAAAGACACTAGCAAGAGAACCAGGAAGGGTGTACTGTCAGAAAAAAAAAGGGCAGCCGTGAAGGAAATGTGTTAGTTTTAAGAATAACTTACGACCTTTTCTCTGCAAACCAGACTCTGGAAGCCATGAAAAGAACTCGACATACCCATTTGACATGCAGAAAAACCAACGACCAGGAGAGCTGGGACTTAGCCAAGATCTCAAAGGGAGAACTCCCACCTCACGTCTGCAAGGCCGACAGATTCTCTTCCCACCCACATGCAGGGACTGACCCCACAGGAAAATTTGAGAGCCTGGGCTTCATCCTTACCCTCCGGGGGCCTGGGCCGGGTAGGTGTGCAGACGCAGGCTGTGAGTGCCGGGCACTGGGCTGCACGTACAGGACCACGGAGGCAGGGTAGAGCGGGTGGCAGGCGGGAGGTCCGGAGCTTCCCCAGATACACATCAGGCCACCCCAGGGCCCTGGCGGAGGTGGCCGAGACCTAGCACGGCGTCCAGACGCGGTCCTGCTGGCACCCACCCTCTGCCTCTCTGAGTGTTTCACATCCTCTTCTGGTGGCTTTGTGGGGTGCACGGGGCCTGGCTGAGCAGCTGAGCAGGCAGCTCAGAGTCTGGGAGCGAGATCTGTTTCCTGTCCCCCCTGCCTAGCGCTACCTCCCCGTGGGACTTGCAGGTCCCTCTTCTCCCTGGGCCTCAGTTTCCTGGTCTACGATGGGGGTAGAAGGATGCGGGAGATTTCAAACTCAAACTCTTTCCCCCCGCCCCTGTGTCCCTTCCCCAGCTGGCCTCCTGGAGCTCTCGTCCCTTCCACCCAAGGGACTCCGGTGGGAGACTGTCTTCCAGGGAGAAAGGACTCCAGGGACAGCTCTGGGACATGGTGAGTGTTCAAGGGGGGAAGGTCAGGCAGTCCAGGTGGCACCAGAGAGACAGTTCCAAGGGTGCCAGCTCAATCCTGTGGCAGCCTCTCCGTCCCCACCCTCATCTCCCCACCAGAAAAATCCCTCTTCAGGGAATCTGAGTGCTCACCTGCTTTGAGGACTGCTGTGAGTTCAAGGCCAACCTGGGCTATATAGTGACAGTGAGTTTAGGACCTGCCAGGACTAGAGAGTAAGACCCTGCCTCAAAACCAGGGTGAGCCTGGTCCCTAGGAGCAGCTGAGGGGCTGGCAGCCGGGCCCAGGCTCGGCCCACTTCTTCCGCAGGCTGGGCTTCCCGCAGCAGGCCTCGTCAGCCTCCCTCCCGACCCGCGGGCCTGCTGTCCCCAAGCTCGGCCTCTACCCATAGTCCCCTGTGGGCTTAGCATTGAATCACTGATTCATCTCCCAGTGCACGTGGCGTGGGGATGCCCTTCCTTGGTCTTGGTCAGGTGTGACTCTGAGGCCTCGTGCTGTGCAAGGGGTCAGTGGACGGTTTCTTTTGCTCTGAACCCTTATTTGTTTTTAATTTTCTTTTAGTTTTGATTTTTGAGACAGGGTCTCAATCACTAAGCTGTCCAAGGTAGGCTCGAACTTGCGATCCTCCTGCCTCGGTCTCCCACAGTGCTGGGATTATAGGCCCGCACCCGCTGGACCCCGCTGTGTGTGGGGTTTAAAGCTGGAGGGGAGGCATTAGGCTTGCAATAGCAGAGTAGGGGCGATGCCAGCACTTAGGAGGCTGAGGCAGGAGGTTTGCTGTGAATTCCAGCCCAGTCTGGGCTACATATTGAAAGCAACAACAGCAAACCAAAAAGATACTTTCTCTCTCTTTTTTTGTGGTACTGGGGATTAAACCCAGAGCCTCTGCACTGAGCTGAATCCGCAGCCAGGCACTGAGCCTCCCAACACCTCCACCTTAAACTTCCTAGAACTGTGAGAAACAGTCGCACATCACTTATTTTTACAAAAACAAAACAAAACGAAACAAGCAAAAAAAAAAAAAAAAGAAAAGAAAAGAAAAGAAAAACCTGCCCCCCAATCCAGACAGCAGAGGAGTGTTAGGGAACCCCAACAGCTGCCTGTAGGTGTGCTGCGGGCTGGCGGCTCTGCTGGACAAGCGCTTCCTCCGAACCAGCCCGGAAGGTACCCCATCTCCAGGCCGGACTCCCCTGCAACTCTGTCCCAACCCAGCTCCCAAGCCGCGACGCCCACGTTCCTCCCCCCCAGGCCGCGGCCTGGCCTCAGGGTCCAATCCCCGGGCCACCCTTTCCCAGCAGGGCGGGCCGTCGCGGGCAGCGGCGCGGACCCGGCAGGGAAGGCCTGAGTCCCAGGCCCGGCCCAGGAGCAGGGCCAGGTGCCACTCAGCGACGCGGGAGTCCCAAGGCGGGGCCTCGGGAGGGGCGGGGCCGGAGGGGGCGCGGCCGAGCTAGGGGAGGAGCCAGAGGGCGCCGCCGCCCCGCCCCTCCCTCCCACGGGGTCCCGCCTACCGCCTGCCGGCTGCCGCCGAGAGCAGCCCCTTTGTTCCTGCCTGCCTGGCGTCCCCACATGATGCGCCACCTCACTGTCACGGCCTGGAACGCAGGCGCGCCGCCAAAAGCAGGGACCGGCCGGGTGTGAGGGCAGCAAAGCGCATTCCACCCGCGCCTTCCCCTCTCCCGCGTGCCCGTCCCGGCCAGGCCTACCGGGGACCCCAAGCCCAGCACCCTGCCCTGCACCACTGGATGTGCGGCGCGAGCCCCCCTCCCCCCATCCTTCGGGACCCCTCGGTCACCGGACCTGCCTGCAGCCCGCAGAGCCCTGCCACGCGCCAGGTGCAGAGACGCCCGCGGCCACGCACACGATCCCAGCTCGGGCACACGCTTGCCCGGGTGCAAGCCTTTCCCGGGACGGGTGGGGGGCGCGCTAGCGTCGGGAGCATTTCCTCAGAACCCCCCCTTCCCCCCAGGCATTTTGTTTGTTTGTTGTGGTGGTGGCATTCCTGTAATCACAGCATTCTGAAAAGCTGAGACAGGCGGATTGGAGGATTGAGTCCAGCCTGGCACGTCAGTGACTTAGTGAAACCTTGTCTCAAAGCGAAAAATAAAAAAAGGTTGGGATTATAGCTCAGTATGAAGGCTCTGGGTTCAATCCATCCTCAGTACTGAAAAAAAAAAAAAGAAAGAAAAGAAAGCTTATTGTTTATAAACACCGCGCGCTGTCGCTAGGAGCAGTGACTCAGAGCTGGAGCGGTGACTCCTCTGAAGCTGTTTACCCGGCAGGGCATCCTGTCCGGGAAGCAGCAGGCGAGGGAGGCCGGGTCTGGCCTGGGCTCTTCCTTCCCGCTGCCGGCTAACCTGACATGGGGTCCTGCGGGGCACAGCCCAGCTCCCGGCCCTCTGGTTTCTGGGAACTGCAGCCTACCATCAAGTTCACGGCTAGGCTGGCTGTGCTAGGTTATGGAGGCATCGGGACATGGGGAAGGCACACCTGGCTCGGGTCTGGGTCGGGGTGCAGACAGCGGGACCCGCAGGGACCAGGGCCCCGCAAACTTCTGCACCTGCAGCCCAAGTCACATACTTATCCACAGTTAGAAGTTCTGAGCCAGACCTACTGGCACAGGCCTGTAATCCCAGTACTGCTGTTGAGGCTGGAGGATCATAAGTTCAAGACCAGCCTGGGCAACTTAGCCATTTAGTAAGACTGTCTGTCTCTCTCTCTCTTTTTTTAAAAAAGATGGGGTTTCACTCCGTAATCCAGGTTGGTCTTAATCTCATTATTGTAACCCAGGCTGGCCTTGAACACATGGTAATCCTCCTGCCTCAGGCTCCCCAGTGCTGGGTTGGTAGGCATGCACCACCACAGCCGTTATGTATGTAATGCTGGGGAACTGAACTCAGAGTCTGTGCTCACTTAGACAAGCACTTTCACCACTGAGCTATAACCCCAGCCCCAAGACCTTCTCCAAATAAATAAATAATATGTAAATAAGTAAAATAAGCTAAGGATTTAGCTTACTGCAAATCCCTGGGTTCAATTCTTAGGACTGGAAAAAGAGTAGTTTTGGGTTTTGAGGGGATCTGACATCCCTCTGTCCCCCAAAGCCCAATCAGGCCTGTTAGTTAAGCAACCTTCACTATGCACAAAACACTTTTCAATACAGCTGTCTGTCAAACAGGTGAAGCCACAGTCACTGTCTCTAGTAAAGCTGAGACCGGAGCAGGCGCAGAGCGAACAACCAACCTCCCGAGGTCCCACAGCGTCTCAGTGCCCAGGCTAAGTGCATGGCCAGGCCTGGACAGCCCCAGGCTGCTCGCTTTCCTTCCTATACACAGAGTTAAAAACCACTAATAGATTCGTGATGAAATCTGGGGTTTAAGCTGGCATCATGACTGTCCGGTATTTCACTTAAAGGTTGAAGAGCCAATGTGGGTGATGTTTAGTCAGTGCGGTATTCCAGGCAGGTCTGGAGGGCGGACCTGCAGGGGCCAGCTCAGAGACGTCACAGAACTCGCCCAGGGGCTGGAGCGTAGCTCAGTGACTAGAGCGCCTACCTGGGAGGCGCCAGGCCCCGGTGCAAACCCTCAGTACCACACGAAAGCTGGGCGTGGTGACGTGCATCTGTAATCCCAGCCCGCGGGAGACTGAGGCAGGAGGATGGTCATGAGTTCTAGGCTAGGCTGGGCTACAGGGTTAGACCCCGTCTCAAAACAAAAACAAAACAAAACAAAAATCCTCACCCAGGGCTACACGCAGAACTGAGTTCTGGGCTGGTGTTGGGCTCCTTCCTGTACACCCCTTGCTTGTCACCGATAGCCAGGGGTGAATTTGACCCAAGGGCCTCCGACAGGCAGTGTCTCAGGGCTCCTGGTTATAGGTTGGCACCAGGGTGGGGATAGAGCCCTGGAGTGGGGAGCTACACACCACAATGGGGTGTCCCTTTCCCTATTCCAGGCTAGGGACATTGAGGACTCCTGGGAATGTGCAACCACAGGCCACGCCTGCCAGGGTGTAGGGAAGCCAGGAAGGGCAGAGGAGGCTGTGCTGACTCTGGTGGTGGTGATCTGGCTCCAGTCCAGGCAAGACCGTTCCCCCGCAGGCAGCCGCCCTACCCACTGCCCAGCTGCCCACGCTGGCTGCCTGCCTGGCGGCCTGTCCGCAAGCCTACTGAGTCACACAGGTTGCCAAGAGAATCCAGGCCCTGCCCCGCTGTTCCTGCTGGCTTCTGGCCCAGCTGCCCGGCACTGCCAGGGCACAGGCAACTCCCCTTCTCATGGTAGCCAGGGACAGCTCTTCCCGAACCCTGGGTCTGACCCCAAACAGACCCCCAGAGATGGACCAGAAGGATTCAAACAGTGACTGTGGACTGGGGGCTTGGGTGGCACTGGTGCCCAAACCCCACAATGTCACTGTCACTGCCTAGGGAAGGCTTGAGACTGGGCAGCCTTGGTCTTGGTCCAGGGATAGAACCAGATTCTGCCCCAAACAGGTTTCACTGGCAACTAAAATACCAGGAGGGATGTGCTCAGGGCAGAGCTTGGCATGTGCTTGAAAACTAAGTAGCCCAGGAACCCAGTGGGGAAGAAGCAGTGGTTATCACAGCCAGAACCAAGCTGGGTATGTCTGCAAAACGCACCCGAAACATTGCACCCAAGTCAGATCGCTCCGGAATCAGGTCGCTCTGGAAGCTTCTAAACAAAACCAATTTCTCATTTATTTATTTTTGTACTACTAGGGACTGAACACAGGGTCTTTGCTCTGAGCTACATCCCCAACTCCCTTTTATTGTTTGAGACAGGGTCTCATTAAGTTGCCCAAGCGAGGCTCAAATTTGTTATCCTTCTGCCTCAGCCTCCTAGAGTGTTGGGATTACAGGCCTCCATGAGTTGGCTCCCCCTCCCCCCATGGTCCTGTGGATTGAGCACAGGGCCTTAACACTGAGCTATTATCCTCAAGCCATTTCTTTTTTTTTTTCTTTCTTTTTTTTTTTTTCAGACAGGGTCTCACTCTGTAGCCCAAGCAGGTCCTGAACTCACTATAGCCCGGGCTGGCCTCAGCCTCACAGCAATCCTCAGCCTCCCAAGTGCTGGGATTACAGGCGTGTGCCACCATGCCCAAGCTGGGTTCAAACTTGTGATCCTCCTGCCTCAGCCTCCCAGAGTGCTGGGATCACGGGCACATACCACCGCACCAGGCTTGACCCATAATTCTCCTACTGGGGGTATCACTCTGTGCCTCCGCCCTCCGGTTCTCTAAGTTCCTCAGGGTGGCAGCCACGCCCGCCTGTCCACACCCAGATGCTTAGGACGATGCCAGACCAAAGAGACCTCTCATGACTGCGAACAGGCCAGCGGCTGTGTGCACACGTGCCCCACTCGCACGCTGGTGTTCCCACACGCGAGTCCCGTTTGTCTTTCTATAGCCGGAAAGGGTAGGGAGTGGGGACGTAAGCTTCTTGCGGCCCTCTCCCCTCCTGGATGGGGATGGACTGTGCTTTTAGGGGACACCTCTGTAACCCCAGGGCTCCGGTAACACCATGGCTCCTGGGTTTAAGTACTGAAGAATTCCTCACGGGCAGCTGTCCAGGAGAGCTGCTGGAGAAGGCAGCAAGGCTGCAGAGCAGAGCAGAGGCCGGGAGGAGGAGGGACACAGGCAGGACCCAGCCAGTCTGGTCCTGAACTCAGTAGGTAGTCTGGGCTGGCCTTGAACTCATGGCAATCCTCCTGTCTCGGCCTCCTGAGTGTTGAGATTACAGGCCTGTGTCACCGGGTTTGGCTCCCAGCCCTTTTTTATTATTTTTATTTTTTTAAAAGTTAACTTAAGAGCTGGGTACACAGCTCAGTGGTTCGAGTGCTTTCGCAGCATGTGCAAAGAAAGCCTTGGGTTCGATTCCTCAGCACCATATAAACTAGGTGCTGTGGTGGACACCTGTAATCCCAGCACTCAGGAAGCTGAGGCAGGAGGACTGCAGTGAGTTCAAGGCCAGCCTGGGCTACACAGTGAGCTTAGGGTCAGCCTGGATAGAGAGAGAGATCCTATCTCAAAAACCAAAAAAGTTAATTTATGGGCTGGAGGCATAGCTCAGTGGTTAAAGTGCTTACCTAGCATATACAGGGCCCTAGGTTCGATTCCTTAGCAGCACATAAAAATCAGCTGGGTGTAGTGGCGTACCAGGCGCTAAGTACTGTAACTGCTCTGCTATATTCCTCCAGCCCCCAGCACTGGGGAGGCTGAGGCAGAAGACTGCCACGAGTTCAAGGCCAGCCTGGGTGAGTTCAGGACCAGCCTGAAAGATAGAATGAGACCCCGTCTCAAAAGAAAAAAAAAAGGAAGGAAAGAAAGAAAGAAAAAATAAAGGAAAAGAAAAGAAAATTTACAAAATTAATCTCATACTAAGTCACTGGGACACCCCGACTGGGCTCCAACGGGCTCCCCCTGCTGAGCCCTCCAGAAGGCTAGCTTGCACCTGTGTGTTCCCAGGTCCAGCTGGGAGCCCTTTTCTCAGGGGCCAGTGTGTGCCTGGCTGTCCACGGGGGAGGCAGGAGGTCGGGTCAGCTGTGGCTCCACCTGGGAGGCTTTCCACTTCTTCAGTTCCCGGCAAGGGCGCTTCCCGGGCACTGGGTCCCCGCTCGTGGGAGGGTGAAGGCCTGGTCCGCACACTGCAGCCTCTCCCCGAGGCACGGCCAGGGTCCGAAGGGCTGGGGGATGGACTGAGCCCACAGTCGGGTCCCTGTGCCCAGAGGGGCCGGCCACCCCGTGCTCCTGGGCCAGGAGACTTGGACAAACGGGCCCTTGTGGTGTGGGAGGCTGGATGTTGTGCCAGGGACACTGCGTGCCCGGGGCTGCCATCCACCGGCGGCCTGGGCCTGGGAAGCAGGGCTGCCCTTTCAGAAGGGAGCTCCGGGGCTGCCCTGGCCCTGGAAGAGGGCTCGGGGCTCCAGCTGGCTGCTGGGAAGTGGCGGGGCTGGTGCCCGCTGCCCTCTTTCCCACAGCCCTTCTCCGGCAAGGAAGTTCCTCTGGGCTGGGAGGCGGCGGGGCCTGGGATCAGCAGGGCCTGAGCAGAGCGACACTGCCCTGTCCCACCGTCACCACCTGCTGCCTCTCGGCCATGGGAGGTGAGCCCTTCCTGCACCGCTGCTACCTCATCATGAACTGGATACCTGACAGGTTGCACAGCGTGACAGTGCGTGCCCGCCACAGTGCTGAGCGCTTTCTACCCGCCTCGATCCCGTGAGCTGGGCACGGTTATCAACCCGTTAAGTGATACGAAAACGGAAGGCGGGTATGGTGGTGTAGCTTGTAACCCCAGTGCTGGGGGAGGCCTCGACAGGAGGGTCGCAAGTTAGTGCCGAGCCTTGGCAACTTAATAACATCTCTAAATAATAATAATAATAATAATAATAATAATAATACCAAGGCTGAGTATGTGGCCTAGTGAAGTTCCCGTGTTTAACCCCCCGTAGACGTGAGAGGTGGGTCTCGTGGCACAGGTTTGCAATCTTAACACTTGGGAAGGCAGGTGGACCTCAAGTTCGAGTTTCCAATCAGGACTACAGTTGCCAAGGCTCATGCTGAACTCTCCGTGTAATCTCAGGCTGGCCTTGAACACGTGGCAATCCTGCCTCAGCCCCCTGAAAGCAGGCACGTGCCACCACACTGAGTTTTTGTGGTGCTGGGGAATCAAACCCAGGGTCTTGTTCTTGCTAGTCAAGTTCTTTAACCTCTGAGCTATGGCCCCAAACTCCCCACCTCGAAATTAAAACTAAAAAAATAGGCCAGGTATGTAGCTCAATGTTAAGGCCTTGTGCACGAGTCCCAGTATCCAGCCCCACCACACAGACTAGAGAACCCTGCCACAGAGGGTCCGGTGCTGGGCTGTGCATGCCAGGACATCGCATGGCCAAGGCTGGGGCTTGAGACTGTGAAGAAAGACCCAGTGCAAACACGCACTCACCTACAACCACAGGTGCTTCTCTCAGGCACCGAACAGGAGCACCCACATGTGGCCACCTTGGCTGGCCACCTTCGTGCTCACAGAGCCACCTCCCGGCGTGTCCCACCTGCAGGTGCACACTGCAGTCCCATACTGAGCCATGAGGTCAGATAGTCACTCAAATGTGGGCACAGCCACCCAGCGGCACAGAGATGCTCCCGAGACTCACACACTCACGACTGGACACTGTCATGTGACAGTAGGCACGGCCCTGCCCAAGTCCCAGGGTCCCCACTGGACAGGGATGACAGGAATATTTGGCAATGTTTACATTTTAAAAATTTATTATGGTAGCTGGGTCTGGGGGAACAGGCCTGTAATCCCAGCACTTTGGGAGGCTGAGGCAGGAGAATTTCAAGTTTGAGCCCAGCCTGGGCAACATAGCAATTTAGTGAGACTCTGTCTCAAGTAAACAAAAATAATAACGAAAGGACTCGGACTCGGAATTAGTTCAGAGCAAGGGCCCTGTCTTCACTCCCCAGTACCATATTTTTATTTTTATTTTTTTGAGACAAGGTTTCTCTCTGAGTTCAGACTGGCCTTGAACTCGGGGCAATCCTCAGCCTCCTGAATAGAAGGATTGCCACGGACGGCTTATGTGGTGCTGGAATTGAACTCAGGGCTTTGGGGTTGCTAGGTAAGTACTCTAACCACTGCGCTATTCCTCCAGCTGCCCCTCACCCCAGTTTTTAAAATTATAATAAATGATACATTACTGTGAATCTGCCTCCAAAAGTTCTTTCTGTTTTTCTTTCTTATTTTTGAGACAGAATCTTGCTTTGCAGTCCAGGCTGGTCTCAAACTCATTATACAGCCCAGGCTGGCTTCAAATACAGCAATCCTCCTGCCTCAGCCTCCCATGTGCTAGGATTACAGGTGCGTGCCACCATGCCCGGGCTTACGTGGCACTGGGAACTTGGACTCAGGGGCCCTGTACTTGCTAGGCAAGGGCTTCACCCGCTGAGCCAGGCCCCTGGCCCCTTGCAATGTTTTTTTTTTTTTTTTTTTTTTTTCATCACATTTCATACGTAGGAGCCTGATGGTGGGGAGTGTCACCAGGAGGCGTGTGCCCTCAGCGCTGGCATGTGGGCTTCTGTGCCCGCCAGTGCCATCTCCCAGCAGGCTGCTGGGAAGCGAGAAGAGATTTCCTGGCTCCAGTGCTGGGAAGGAAGCGCCTCTTAGAATCCAGAAGAATGTCAAACGCTGCCCTGGGAGAGCAGGGGGGCTGGGCAGGCTGTGCTGCCATGGGCCCCTACCCCACTGGACCTGCCTGCCCAGCACCCACAGCGAAGGGGCCCTGCATCTCGGGGTGTGTGCCACTTTCGGATCCTAACCCAGAAACAGAGCAGGAGGGCAGAGGGAAGAAATGTCCCCCAGCCACACATGGGGGTCCATGCCTATAGCCCCAGCCTGGGCAACTCAAGGAGGCCTAGTCTTGAAATAAAAATCAGCTGGGTGTGGTGGCACACGCCTGTAATCCCAGCACTGGGGAGGCTGAGGCAGGAGGACTGCTGTGAGTCTGCAGCCAGCCTGGGCTACACAATGAGCCCAATAAATAAACAGACAAATAAAATATTAAAAGGGGCATAGGCTGAGTGACAGAGAGCTCTCCTAGCACGGCTGAAGTTATAGCTTCCACCTCTAGTGCCACACATTAAGAAGAAAAAAGCCTTCAGCCTATGGCGAGTGCCCTTGTTACCCTGTCTCGGAGGACTGGGGCAGGGTCCTTGTGGTAAACTCTTCCCCAAGCGGGCAGGGCCAGGAAGCCAAGTGCGTCCGCAGTGTCAGCGCTGGCTGTGGCCTCCCTGCACCAGGGTGGGGGCTCATTCTGCCCACCTGCTCTCTCCGCAGGGACCCAGTACAAATTCAGGCAGCTCGGGGCACTCACGTGGGTCAGGGCTGGCCCAGCCACTGTCGGTGCCGCCTTTGCCCTGACCTTCTGCACCCCCGAGCCCAGCCTCAGGAGCCACCAGACCCCGCGGCTGCCTACAGGTGAACGCAGTGCCCAGTGCAGGGCCCAAGGTGCCACCAGAACGGCCCAGCTGACGGATGGGACAAGAAAGGCCGAGGGGAGAGGTGACAGTTCAAGGTCACGCTGTAAGGCTGGAAGACAATGCCGGCCCCCAAGGCACTGGGAACCCTTCTTGGGGCAGAGGTCACCAACACTCATCCCCCACACTGCCGTCGTAAGGGAGCGGGGCTGGGGGCCGCTGCTGCACCTCTTTCTGGCTCTGAAGTACAACCTGTCGGCCCTTCCTCTGCTGGCTGGCCTCTCCCGTGGCTGGGGCACCAATGCCCGGCTCCCTGGCAGCCGGACACCCTCATCTGTATCAACCAGGCTGAGGTGGGGTTTTCCAGGGACTGCACCGAGGACTTTCACACTGAGCAACACACCTAGCTCATATTTTGTTTTTATTTTGAGAAAGGGTCTTGCTAAGTAGCTAAATTGCCCAGGCTGGACTCAAACGTGTGATCCTCCTGCCTCAGCCTCGCAGAATTTGGGGGTTACAGGTGTGTGCCATCAAGCCCGGCTCTAACGCACTGTTTTTCAGCACTGACTGGGAACTGAATCCGCAACCTCCGGCCTGCTAGGCAAGGCTCTGCCGAGGAGACGTCCTCCGGACTGCTTCTCTTTCCCGCTGAGCTGGGTCCCAAGCCCAAGTATACCGTAGCCGGTGTGCCGACCAGAGGCCAGCTGCCTCACCAGAAGCGGGTCCGCTGGCTGAGGGGCATGAAAGGAAGTGGACAGAGTCCAGCGGATGGTCTGATCCTGACCCCTCCTCTCCCACCCCTGTGCCCCAGCTGCTGAGCTGATTCACAGGGCCACGTTCACTCACCAGAGGGCGAACGCAGAGGCAGAGGGGGAGATGGGCCGCAGGTAGGCAAATGGAGACCAGTGATCTAGACCTCGCTAAGATCGCACAGTTTGTCGGTCTCGAAGCTGGCCCAGGGGCTGGCGGCACGGCTCAGCTGTTAAGAGCGTTTGCTTGCCGGGCACGCGCAAGGCCCTGGGTTCAATTCCTCACCACCACATAAAAATCAGCCAGGCGTGGCAATGCACGCCTATAGGCCCAGCACCCTGGAGGCAGAGGTAGGAGGACTGCCATGTGTTCAAGGCCAGCCTGGGCTACACAGTGAATTAAGCAGTAGCCTGGACTAGAGAGATGTGTCTCAAAAAAAGGTGGTCCCAAATCACGGACCCCCATTGCGGGGCTCTAAATTCCAGCCACACCGGCTGTGCATCTTGGCTCAGATGTTGAGCTTGCAGCTGCAGGGTGTGGGGGGGTAAGAGGGTAAAGCACTATACCTGCCCCCCCCCCCCCCATTCTAGTGGCCCCAGGTCCCACCCCCTGTGCCTCACGCTGGTTATTCTGACGTTCTGCCACTCTCAACTGTCACTCATATGACTGGGAAATGGCCTCCGTGGCCCAGGTGGCTGGTGGGGTGGAGAGGTGGGGAAGGGGGAGCCCGCGGGGGGTGGGGGGGGGCAGGAACTGCTGGGTGCGGCCCGGGGGTGGGGCGGACCAGTCATCGAAGCGTCTGAGCAAACCCAGAATAAGGGCCGCACACAGGCCATAGGAAAGCCCCTAGCCTGGAGCGTCCCTGCAAGCAAGTATTTTGGGGGTCTAGGTTGCTAAGCAACTGTTCCGGGTTGCCATGGGAACCCGCCTTTCTGCTGAAGCTTCTCGTTTTTAGGGGGGAGTCACAGTGCTTCCCAGACTGCTTCCTCTACACTCCTCGGCCCTGACCTAGCTGCCCTAGCCTGCCGTGGGGGCACGGCAGGGTCTATAGCTCACCTAGTACCCCAAGGGCCCCTGGAGCTGTGGCCCTGACAGAGAATGCTCTAAAACCCGAGTTCAAGCCTGGAAATGCCCAAGGCCTTCATTAGCGGGATGACAGGCCTCGGGCTTTGTTTATGGGTCTCCATTCCTGGGGGCCTCCCAGCCCCACCCCACCCACCCGCTCAGCCCGAGGGGTGGGGTCCCAGCCCTGGCGCCGGCCCCTCCCGGACTGTCTGCAATCAGGGACGTGTCTCCCTCCCGGACTGGCCACCACCCGCCTGAGACAGGCCCTGCCCCTTGCAGAGTGGCGGGAAAGCAGGAAAAGGGGAAGCCACAGCACTGGGCCGGGCAGGACAGGTGCCGCCACATGCCACATCCAGGGCACAGGTGTGGGGGGGGTGGCCTGGGAAGGGCCTTCATTTTCTTCTTCTAATTCTTCTTTTTTTTTTTTTTTTGTGGCACTAGGGATTGAGCCCAGGTATTCACCGTGAGTTATATCCCAACCCTATCTATCTGTCTATCTGTCTAATTTGAGGCAGGGTCTCGCTCCGTAGCCCAGGCTGGTCCTGAACTCACTATGGAGCCCAGGTTGGCCTCGAACTCATAGCACTCCTCCTGTCTCAGCGTCCTGAGCACTGGGATTCCAGGCATGCACCACCGTGCCCAACTTATATGGTGCTGAGGAATCGAACTCTGGGCTTTGTGTCTGCTAGGCAAGTTCTTTAACTACTGTACTATTCCTCCAGCCCCCATTTTTTATTTTTAATATCGAGATAGGTAGGGTCTCACTGAGTTGCTAAGTTGCCCAGGTTGGGCTTGATCTTGGCAATCCTCCTGCCTCAGCATACCAGAAAGCTGTATACCAGGCCAGGCAGAAGGACTCTTTCAAATATTCTTCCGGTAGGGGCCTGGGAACATAGATCAGTGGTTACAGCACTTGCCTAGCAAGTGCAAGGCCCTGGGCTTGAACCCCCAGGACCACATAACCTGGGCACGGCAGCACAGGCCTATAATCCCAGCGCTCAGGAGGCTGAAGCAGGAGGACTGCCCTGAGTTCAAAGACAGTCTGGGCTCCATTGTGAGTTCATGACCAGTCTGGACTGCAGAGTGAGATCCGGGCTCACAACACAACAAAACACAACAACAAACATACTTTCTTGGGCTGGGGTATAGCTCAGTGATTAGAGTACTTGTGGAGCAAACGCAAGGCTGTGGGTTGAGTACCCCAGCACAACATAATAGCTGGGTGTCGTGGTGCATGCCTGTAATCCTGGTACTCCGGAGGCTGAGGCACGAGGATTGCTCTGTTTGAGGCCAGCCTGGGTTATATAGTAACCTCAGGATCAACCTGGACTACAGAGGGGACCCTGTCTCAAAAGACAAAAAACCCACTAACCCCCCCAAAAAACCCAACTACACTTCCTCACCCGATGTGGGACTGTTAATCACCACAGCACAGATGGTAGGGCCATGGCCGTGCCAGTCACAGGCTCTCGGCCTGCACTTCCTCCTATGGCTCGCTGCCCACGCGTGCCCCTGCTCCTGGGCTCCCTCCCTCATCCTCAGACAAGTGCTCTGTGCGGCTGGTACTCAGCATGACCTCGGGCATGGAGGCTGTCCCTCCATAAATGCCTCCCCAGCCACTTTGAAGCACCAGTGGTCCTACGGCAGGGGTGGAGTGGGGGGGGGGGCATTTTCTGCTCAGGACCATTTGGATATGTATGACATCATTCCAGGGCCATAAAAAATTATCAGCTAAAAGTTAGGCTGATAGCGCGCGTCTGGAGTCCCAGCGCTCTGGAAGGCTCGGGATCTGCCCTGCCCAAGCGACTTAGCAATTCAGGAAGACCATGTCTCAAAAATCAAAATCAAAAATAAAAATATGGGCTGGAATGCAGCCCAGAGCGCATGCCCTGGGTTGGGTCTCTAGTGACACACGCGCATGCACACACGTGTGCGCACACACACACACACACACACGGACACATATGTGCACATACACAATTAGTCTGCTATGTCTGGTACAACATTTAATTAATCACCCCTAATAAAGCTGCTTTTCTTTGGTGAAACCATGGCTGACCAGCCCAAATCATTCTGCAAGTCGGACAGCCACCCCATCCCCCTCCCCAGTCCCCACAGCTGCAGCCCCCACAGCGGTCTTCTGCGGTCCCCTGGCCTGGAAGCCTGGAAGGTGTGACCTGTGGGGAACGGCAGGGAAGGCAAACTCTGGGCCCCCAGGAGGCTGCCCTGCTGGGCTCCCCAGTGGCGACCCACTGCTACCCCGCCGACTCATCTTGGCTGACTTCCTTCTGAATGTGGCACCCACAAAATGACTGTACTCCTGGCCTGTTTACAGTTAAGTGTCGTCTCCTAGCAACTAGAGGGTGACGCCTTTGTGGCAGGTCAGTTCTGTGGTGGGGTGACCAACCCAGGGCCACAGCACCCCCTGCTGGCGCCGCCCCTGGACTGCTCACCCACCTCCACGTGGGCTAAGTTCCTGCCACATCCTAGATCCCCCTACCTACACTCCGCTTCATCTCCACACGTTTTTACTTTTTTCTTTTCTTATTTTTGAGACGGGGTCTTACTGTGTAGTCCAGGCTAGTCATGAACTCCCTAGGTAGCTCCAGCTGGCTCAAACTCACGGCAATCCTCCTGCCTCAGCCTCCCAAGTGATAGGATTACAGGTGAGTGCCACCATGCCCAACTTACATTTTTACATTTTTTTAAAAAGATTTTTTTGAGCCAGGCCCGATGGTGCAGGACTTTCCCTTTATTCATTTATTTTCTACAGATGGGTCGTGTGCCATCGTGCCCAGCCTATGTAGTATGTGGTACCAGGGAATCGTGTAGCATGTAGTATGTGGTGTCCAAGGCCCTGACACTTGCTAGGCAAGTGCTGCTCGTAATCTCTGAGCTATGCCTCCAGCCCTTACAGTTTTGCTTTCGGGACAAGTAGTTCTCACTAAATCAGTAAGTTGCCCAGGTTGGACCTGAATTTACAACCCTCCCGCCTCAGCGTCCCAGAGTTCTGAGATTATATGCGTGTACCACCAGGCGGTCTTTGCAAGGCATGATAAACATAGAGCTGGAGGAGCAGCACAGTGGTTAAAGTGCTTGTCTAGCAAACATAAGGCCCTGGGTTTTGTTCCCCAGTACCGCATAAGCTGGGTGTGGTGCTGTACGCCTATAATTACAGAATTCGGGAGGATAAGGCAGGAGGACTGCCATGAGTCCAAGGCCAGCCTGGGCTACTCAGTGAGTTCAGGACCAGCCTGGGCTATAGAGTGAGACCCTACCTCAAACAAACAAACAAACAAAAACCACAATGAACATGAGTTCATACTGAATTGAGGTCATACTGGGTCTTTCTAACAATGGGGTAAGCCAGGCATAGTGGCATATGCTGTAATCCCAGCTCTGACCGGCTGAAACAGGAGGATTGCCATGAGTTCAAGGCCAGGCTGGGCTCCATATTGAGTTCAGAACCAGTCTGGACAACACAGCAAGACCATGTCTCAATAAATAAATAACGCATAAAACTTGATACTGACACGCAGAGGCAGTTTGGAGTGATGTGTTTCTAGAGTCTAAAGTAGATGCGTCCAATGTGTGGCCCACTCTTTTTCCCTTTGTTTTTTTTTTATAATAACAAAATATAAGAAGTAAGTCTCTGCACATAGATACGTACATTAACTATATTGTGTATTTCCTATGTGGCCCAATCCAGTTCCTCTTCATTCAAACAAACACACAAACATCCAAAAACAACGGGCCACAGGCGGGACAGCTGGTTCTAATAATCAAAGGGCTGCGGGCGACTTCCAGAGCTGGGAGAGGCCAGCACCCTCCCAAGAGCCTGGAGAGGCGCAGCGCTGGGGCACCTTCGTGTTGGCCATTTCTGTCGAGGCGATTTCCAGGACACCCTCATTCCCTACAGTAGCCAAGGATGATGGTCATACAGTAGACACGAGGTGCCCAGGTCACCTCCTTCCAGAATCTCTCTCTGTGCTCATTCACTCCAATAAGACTGCTGCTGCCCCGTCCCCGTCAGCTTTCTGGACTGTCCCCCTGCCTCCTCTGGCACGGCCTGGGCCTCAGAAAATGTGTACCAACCAAACCAATGTGCAAATTTCCTCCTTCCTTCAACAATCAAGGGAGAGTGGCCGGGAGGGTGACCAACAGGGGAGTGAGGTCAGATAACAAGGAACCGCCCCGGAATCGCCCAGGGTGGGAGATTCCTGGCGGTTGCAGCAGCTTCAGCCACCTGATCACTGCACTCCCAACTTCCCAGCCCCCGAGGCTCAGGAGGCAGTGATCCCCGGCTCCGCTCTGACCACCCCAAACGCGTCCCCAATCTCATCTGAACTCAGAGGCTAAGTGGCATTGAGCCTGGCCCGGACTTGCCCGGGAGACTTTCAGGGCCAGCGCTGTGAGACGACACCGACAAGAACACGCGCATGGATGTCCCCTGTGGCCACTGCACAGCCCGGCGGTGGGAGGACTGGAAGAGGCGGCAGACAGCGCGGACAGAGCACAGGTGACACCTCAGGCCCCACAGGTGACACCTCAGGCCCCACGTGGCCGTGCTGTTACGCGTAGGGAAAGTGACTTCCTCTCTTGATCTCTCTTCCTAGTCTGCACCCCAAGGGGCTGGAGAGTAAGCGGGCCCCAGGTGCATCAGGCTCTGGCCCACACCTCTCCATTCTGTTCCCAGTGGGAACTGGGTGCACTCAGCTCCCGCCGGGAAGGGTCCCCGCCTCCCTTGAGGTGGACTGCATTCAGGGATTGGCTTCTGCCCAGTGGGATACGGCCCAAGCGGCATGAGGTCACTGCCAACATCTGCAAACACCCTGTGCCGACTGCCTAGGGTCTCCCTCTGTCACCCACCCCGACCGCGCCCGGTGGGGAGCCCGAGCTCACGTCAGGCACTGACCTACGGAGAGGCCCTTCACCCAAACCGATCCTGGCAATGATACGAGGAGGAGGTCAGAGGTGGGCCTCTCCTGCCCCGGCCCCGGCCTCCTGAGGGACCTGGCGGCACAGGCCCCCGGCAGTGGCCTGGATCTGGGTGCAGAGAACCTGTGCCGTCAATAATGTCTGGCCGTCAGGGGTCAGCTGGGGATGCTGTCACTCAGCCGGCTGGACAGCAGGGCCGATGGCGCCTCTTTCAGACGAGAGGACGCTGCAGTCCCCGCATTTGTGAGCAGCTCACACCGTGGACAGCGATGCCGTGCGGGGAGGCCCCGTGGGTGGGAAGCCGGGCTTAGGGCGCGTGACCTGGGGCTTTTTTCTGGCGGCATTGACTTCATTCGGCACAAGGGCGCTGCTGCCCCCGAGTGGTCAAGCGCCAGCACTGCAGTCCAAGGCAAGAAATCCAGAAAACAAAACACACACCTTTGTTTGGCTGTTGTCAAGGGAGCAGCTCTGCCAGGCCCCGGGAGGTAAAGGGGCAGGGCGCGCAGGCTCCGGGAGGAGGGAGAAGGACCCCAGAAGTCTCCTTTCCGTCCCTCGTTCCCTCCGCTGGCCCTGGGATGCCCGGCTCACACCAGAAGCCTCCTCAGCACGGCCAGGCTGATGACCCTCGCTCCTCTTCCCTGCAGCCGGGACAAATGATCCCGGCGCGCCACCATGCTGTTTCGCCCAAGTCCCCAGCCCCCAGGCTGTCCTCTGCTCAGCACTTTACAGTGTCCTGGCCACAGGCCACTGTCCAAAGATCCAAGGGTATGGGACACTCTGCAAGCCTGCGGGGCCCTTGCGGTCACAAAGGCCAAGCGCTTCCAATTAGCAGGGGGACCCAGGCCTTGTCCCCTGCGACCCCTCCGCACCACGGAGGCATGCTGGTCCCTCCGAGCCTACGGAACACGGCGCTGTCCTCTGCAGGATGCTCCGGGGACGTCCCTGACAGGCGGACTCTGGGGATCCAGGGTGGCCTCCTGCCCACCGGCCTGGCATGGCCCCTTCTCCCGTGCCAAGGGTTCAGGAGCGTTGCGAGGAAACTGGCCCTTCCTGCCCCGAGACAGAGCTGCCTCCAACCTCCGCTTCGGTTCCCCGCCACCGGGCACACCTCCTGATACCCAGGAAGTCCGCGTGGGTGAACAGCTGTGCGCGTGCTCCACTCGTGCACGCGAGTGGGTGCCCAGAACAGAGCAGCCGACGTGGAGGGGCGAGGCAGGGGTCCCCCATGATCCCGGCGGGGCTATTTCCCCGAATGAGGCGGAACCCGGGACCAGGAGGCCAGAACCGTTCCTTCTCCACTGGACTCTGCGCACTCGGAGTCTCCGGGCTGGGCTCCTTGCTGGGCGCAGGTCCCAGGCACCAGGAGAGGCTGGACGCGGAACCGCGTACGCGCGCGCTCTGCGTGGACGCGGCGCGGGCCCCTCCCGCGGGTGGGGCGTGGGCGGGAGCGCGGGGGCCTCCTGCACCCGGGCGGCGGCCGGCTCGGGCCGCCGCGCAGACTCACCTGGCAATCCACCATCATCCTCAGCCTCGGCAGCTCATCGCCGGCCCCGGGGCGCGGCCCGGGGCTCGCAGAGGCCGCCGGCCTGGGCCCGCGCGCGGCGCAGGGGGGCGCCCGGCTGCGGGGCTCATGGCGCGGCCTCGCGTCCCCGCAGGGCCCGGGGCTCCGCGGCCCTCGCCGCCACCCGGGCCGCCGCGGCCGGCGGCGCCGCTCCCATTGTCTACGCCCTCCGCGGTGCCGGCCACTCGGCCCGGCGCTCGGTTCGGCCCCGGCTCCCGGGCTCCGGCCGGGTGGGCGGGGACACGGTGGCCCCTCCCCGGCCCCGCCCCGGCCGCCCGCAGGTGCGCCCGCCGCGCGCTCTCGGGGCGCGCGCGGCCTCGCTTTCGCGGGAGCGCACGGCTGGGCTTCACGCGCGGCGGCCGAGCTCGTGTCCACGGCCGGGCGCGCGCATGGAGCCTGCGCGGGCCTGCGGGCGGCGGCGCGCGCACGTGGCCCCGCCTCGCCGCGCGCACGCGCTCCGCGCCGGGGGTCCTGCTCGGCCGGTCTCGCTCGTCCTGCGGCTCCTGCAGCTTGCGCGCTGTCGTCCGCTCCTCAGCACCTCGGGCCGTTGTCGCCGTCGCCAGGCGGGGACCGCGGAACTAGAAAGAGCCTGGAGACCAGCTCACCACATACGTACTTTCACCCAGATGCCCAAATGCTATCTAGGACTCACCTTGCTGCAAGGCTGGGGTCAGAGGAACCCCAGGCGGCAGTGGACACCAGGACTGGGCAGGGCGGAGGTTGGGGGGCCCCTTTCCTCTTCTTGTCCCCTCTCCTTTCTCTTCTGTGTCGCCATAAGATCCAGTTGGTCCCTTGCTGATGTGAAGCAGGTGGGAGGGGCCTGGGAGGAGGGCTCTGCAACTGGCTGAGCAGGTAGGTGTTGGGGTGCCGCTGTGACTAGAGTCCCTGGTGCTCACTATGAAACCTCTTTATTTTTATTTTTATTTTTGAGATAGGATCTCTGTTAGTCCAGATCCTGAACTCACTATGTAGTCCAGGCTGGCCTCAAACTCAAGGCAATCCTCCTGCCTCATCCTCCCAAGTTCTGGGATTACAGGTGTGTGCCACTATGCCCAGTTAATGTGGTGCTGGAGAATTGAACTCACGGTCTTCTGCTTGGCAGGCAAACACTTTAACCGCTGTCCTCCAAGCTGAAACTCCTTTTTTTTGGTGACCGTTTCTCACTCTGTAGCTGGTCTTTAACTCACTGTGTAGCTCCGACTAGCCTTGAACTCTTGGCAATCCCCCGGCCTCAGCCTCTGGAGTGCTGCGATTACAGGCAGCTGTCACCACACCGGGCTTGATGTGGTGCTGGGGACTCAAACTCAGAGCCTTCCACGTGCAATGCAGACACCTTAACCGATGTGCTATGTCTTCGGTCCCTGAAACCTCATTTTAAAATCTGAGCAGTGGCAGTTACCAAAGGCCACTCAGTTCTAAGCAACCACACCCATCTGTGTGTAGGGGACTTGCGGTGGCGGCTGTTTCTAGTCAATCATACTCAGTGGCAGAAGTATCCTTGTTCTGGGTTTGAGTCCTGCCCACCAGCACCCTCATACTGAGTTACACCCGCAGGCCATTTTAATTAAATTAATTAATTGGCAGGATCTTGCTCTAGTCCAGGCTGGTCCTGGACACACCTTGTACCTTAGGGTGGCCTTGAATTCACAACACTCCTTCTGCCTCTGCCTTTTGAGTGCTGGGATTACAGGTGTGCACCGTGACACCCTGCTAATTCTCACTATGTTGCTGGGAATGGAACCTTGTGCATGCTGGGCTGTGCCCACAGCCCCAGGGGGGCCTTCTAGAGCCACAGCATGCTAGATTTGGAGGTGCTGAGTGGGCACACTTACCACCCAAGCATGGGTCCCAAGCACCTGCCTCAGGGTCCTTCAGTGTGCTGTCGGGGACACAGAGGCTGTGGGCCTATTCTTGCATCTCTGGCAGGAAGTACCTCCGCTTCTCCATGACTCCAGCCCAGGCTGTGTCCTTGCGCTTGGGATCTAGGCCCACTTCCAGTTGGGAAGAGTGGGCTAAGGGCTGGTTATAGCCTTGCTTGGGGTCCAGTTTGGCATGATCAGTGTCTCCCCCTCCCACGGAGAAGACACGGTTGATGTCAGAGGAGTGGACTTGAAACTCCCAGGTCCTCCCCACCCCATCTCTGCCTGCCCAGGCAACAGAGCCACCGTGGCCTCTGAAGTCGCCCTGGGTCCAGGCTGGAGCAGCCGCCCCAATGGACTGTCTATTCCTGGTCTGTGGCGGTACTGTGGCCTACCCTGCCCACCGGTGGCCTCCCTGATGGAGGTGACCCCAGATATAGACCTAAGTTTCACATGCCCAAGGACTGAGACTTCAGATACTGTCCAGCTGATAGACCATGCTGTCCTGTGTCCAGATGGGTGAGTGGGCGCCCACAGGTACCTGTGCCACGTAAGCGCCCTGCAGAGCCATGTGGCATGGCACTCATGTCTGTGGCTGGGAATTCTGGTTGGTGGCAGGAGTTAGGCCTGGCCTGGTGGTGCAGACCTGTCATCCTAGCACCCCCCGGAGGCTGAGGCAGGAGGACTGCACGTTCAGTCTCCCCATGGGCAACTTAGCTAGCCCAGACTGGCTTCAAACTCACAGCAGTTCTCCTGCCTCGGCATCCTAAGTGCTGGAATTACAGGTGTGCCCTACTATGCCCAGCTTTGATTTTTTTTTGGAGGGGGGTGGATCTGGCCCTGTAGTACCAGCTTGCCTTGACCTCATGGCAGTCCTCCTGCCCCAGCACCCCCAATCCCCGCGGTGGACTGTAAGAGCCAGTCTGCCTGAATGCTCACAGCCCGGTGGAGCAGTCAGAACAGGTAAAACCTGGGTTAAGGCCCCGCCCGGGACACCTTTATTGAAAACCACCCTGAGACCTGTTATGAAGGAGGTGACTCAGCGCCCAGGCAGGTGGTGCTAGGCCCAGGGGGCCTGGGCCTGTCCTCTTCAGAGGCCTGGGGTCCTGAGTGAGGACCTGGCTACATGTGCTGGGGGCATCGCAGGACGTGCGACCCCTGCAGCCAGAGCAAAGGAGTCCTGGGTGCCATTCACGTGAGGGTGTCATGCAGTATCAAGGACACTATGCCACCACAGGGGACAGCGGGGGACTCCGGGCCTGTGCCCAAAGGCACATGTCCTGGGCCGGGAGGCCTGTCAGGTGCCGCCTTTTCTAACCCTGTGCTTCCCTCCTCCTGTCTGATCACTCGTGTGCCAGGTCACCGTGTGATGACAAGGGCACAGCCCTCTACAGTTGGTAGCCACTGGACTTTTTGATAGACGGAGGTAGGCAGGACAGGGCTAGTCTCCACCTAGGGTGGGGACTGAGGCAGGTGACTACGGGCTCAGGGTCCTGGTCCAGGGTCACCCCAGCTCCTCAGCCAGCTGGTATCCTTGTCCAGTGTAGACAAGCGGATCAGCTTCAGGCTGGGTGGCTGGGGCTTCCTGTCATCCCAGAGGCCTCAGGGGACAGCACCTTAGATGGTTTGTATGAGATGAAGCGACGGTTCAGGTGGCTCTCCTCCTGCCGGGCCGCCATGATGCCGTTGGCTTTGTCTGCTAGGATAGCCATGTGGCAGCCCCTGGTAAACTCATACACACTGGCCACTCGCCCCCCAAAGGCCACCCCACCATAGTAGAAGCCCTCCTTGCTGTCTGCCACAAAGGCCGTGGAAATCTGCCTGTATTCATAGGGAAACTGCTGGTGGGGTACAGTGAAATAGCCAGGGTGAATGGCAGCCACCAGTCCCCCCAGTGTCTCAGGGCCCCATGGGTTCCGGAACACCATGTCCACAGCAATGTGCTGGCTGATGGTGTCCGATCAGCTCACGAGATCTCCTCCCAATGGACATGGTCCTGGATGGGGTTGATGCGACTCAGGGGAACCCAAGGGATGGCCGTGGGGTCATGGGTGAGGACGTATTAGCACACATGGTAACCACACATGAAGAACTCCTCCGCTGACTCCAGGAAGTGCTGGACAAACTGGGTGTACCTGTGACGATACCAGGACCCTGGCCTGGTCCCCACTGGGTGCTGACTCCACACGGGGCACAGAGTCTAGGGTCAGCCCAGGTGAGGTTCCCTTCCCAACTCTCCTATTGACGACTCACTCAAAGCTAAGGCTGGTAGTGCAGGCCTGCAGTCCCAGTGCTCTGGGAGGCTGAGGCAGGAGGATCATAAGCTCCAGCCCAGCCTGGGCAATTTAGTAACTTAGTGAGTCCCTGTCTCAGAATCAAAGAATGGGCTGGGGGTGCTGGTGGAATCTCCAGTACCACCCATAAAAAAAGGGGCCGCTCAGATCTGATCTTGGAGCCCGTGTCTTCTGCAATGTCCACAATCACAGCAGAGGCTGAATATCATCATTTGAGAATCCGACTTCAGGGTTTTATATTAAGGATGCTCAGCTGGGCTGGGGGCATAGCTCAGCAGTTAAAGCACTTGCCCCGCATGCTCAACGCCCTGGGTTTGATTCCTCAGTACCATATAAGCTGGGTGTGGTGGTGCACACCTGTAATCCCAGTACACAGGTGGCTGAGGCAGGATAGCCATGAATTTGAGGCCAGCCTGGATTATAGAGCAAGACCCCCTGATTAAAAAAAAAAAAGTGCTCAGGTAAAGTCTCTAAGCCTATGAAAATTTGCATAATTGGGAAAACTCTGGAGTCTAAAACATTTATGACCCCAAACATTTTTTTTTCTCTTTTTTTGAGATAGGGTGTTGTAGCCCCTGCCAATCCTAAATTCACTATGTAGTCCAGGTTGGCCTTGAACTCACAGTAATCCTCCTGCCTCATCCTCTCAAATGCTGTGATTATAGGCATGTGCCACCATGCCAGGCTAATTTTTATGTAGTGCTTGGGAATTGAACCCAGGGCCTACAGCACATCAGGCAAGCGCTCTAACCACTGAACTACACACCAACCCGCCCGTGTACTTTGTGTTAGGGAGATTCAGTCTAAATTGACCACATCCTCATTGCACACTGTTAGGAGAATGAGTCTTAACTTTTTTTCTTGAGACAGGGTCTCACTCTGCAGTTCAGGCTAGTTCTGACCATACTATGTAGCCCAGACTGGCCTCGAACTCAGAGCAGTCCTCCTGCCTCAGCCTCCCGAATGCTAGGATTACAGGCGTGCACCACCATTCCTAGCTTATCCACATAAGCTAGGGAATCGAACTCAGGTGCTTGCTGCTTACCAAACAAGCACTTCAACTGCTGAGCTATTCCTCTAGCCCACAACCTTTCTTACATTTTTACTTTGAGCCTGGCCTTAAACTTACGATCCTCCTGCCTCAGCCTCCCGACTCCCAAGTCACCAGGATGACAGGCATGTACCAGCAGTGCCCAGCACGGTGACTCTCATCTTGAGGAACCACATTGACTTTTATGGAGCACCTATTAAGTGCCAGGCCATGGTCTCAGGGACTCTGTGGTCTTTAATCCTTATACGCTTCCTGGAAGCTCGCCCGCTGTGTAGGCAGGGACACTGAGGATTGGGGGTGAAAAGCATGTAGTCAGCAGAATCAAGGGAAGAGGGCAGGTGCCAACGACGGGGCACGGAGCAGAAGGGGATGGCATGGCCCCAGCCCCAGAACAAGGGTCACCTGACCCCAGGAGGGCCATTAATCATCTAGTTAGTGCTTTAGGCTTTGGGCCTGTCATAGAGTCAGTTGAGAGTACCTTTTGTGGTGCTGGGGATCAAGCCCAGGACCCTCACACGGAGCTGCGTCTCCAGCCATTTTTTATTTTTATGTATTTATTTAACTTATTCAATTTATTTTGAGGCAGAGTCTTACCCTGTAGTCCAAGCTAGCCCTGAACTCACTAGGTAGCCCAGAAATCCAATCTTCCTGCCTCAGCCTCCCCAGTGCGGAGACTACAGGTGCCACCATGCCTGGCAACGTTTCCTTTTATTCTTCTATTACTATGTATTCACAATACATGGGGATCAGATCGAGAAATTGTGTGCTCACATATAGCACCTCGATCACTCTGACTCCCTCCCTGTTCCTCCCTCCTCGCCCCCACGCTCCCTTTCCTTCTCCACCAAGCCGACTTTCTTACGTTCCTCCCTCTCTCGTTTGCTCTCTCACTTTCTCGCGGTTTGGTTTTCACACATGAGAGAAACCACATGATATCTAACCTCTGTGTCTGACTCATTTGGCTAAGCGTCATGGATGGCCGGCTAATTTTTAATGTGGTGCTGGGGAATTTGCACCTGCTAGGTAAGTGTTCTAAGCACTGATCTATGCCCCCAGCCCCATTTCATTTATTTATTGAGACAGGGTCTCGCTTTGGAGTCCAGGCTGGTCCTGAACAGGCTCTGTAACCCTTGGCTCATATTCTTGTGCCTGTCACCTCCAGTGTCCTCAGTGTTGACTTCTGCCCCACGATTGTCCTGACATCTATCATCTGTTCCTTAGGCTGTCAGGTGACCAGTGAATGTCCCCAGGCAGCCACCCTGAGGCACCTGTGACCTTGGGATGGCCTTGCCCACCCTCACTCTCTCCCCTTGCAGGTAGGCAGTGTTGGGCTCCCGGGAAGGTGGGAGCACTTTCCTGGGAGAAGCTCACGCCCACAGCGACTTCTGCAGGTGTGTGCCCAGGCCGATTCCTGCAAACGCACGTGTAAAATTCTCCCAGTCTTGGCTTTGTCATTCACAGTCTTCCCCCGGCCTCGTGGGAAAGCTTAGCAATTCTTTTTGAAAATTATCATGGCTTTAAGAAGCTTAAATAGAATAGAAATCATTGTGAGGTGCCACGCTCCTGTAATTCCAGCACGCTGGGAGGCTGAGACGCTCAAGTCAGCAACGTAACAAGACCTTGTCCCAAGAGAGGGGGAAGGCCGGGTTTGAACTTGCAGCCCTCCTGCATCAGCCTCCCAGGGTGCTGGGATTACAGGCCTGCGCTACTAGCTGGGCTGCAAATTGTTAAAAAATAATTTTTGAATATACTAACGACTAACAAGATAGGAGCATCTGAAATAATTTGGTTTGGCCACATAAGAAAATGCAAAATTTTGTATTCTGTATGTTTTTTCTCATTACCATGTAGAATAACACCTGGGCGTTTCCCTCCCTTTTGGCGTGGCCCCTCTGGAGGCTGTCCTCACGGCACTGGTGGCTTCTGGGCTTTCCGACGGGCAGGAAGCTCCGACGGCTATACCATCTGACTTGTCTGTGTTCTTCCCTGGGATGAGGCTGCTCCCCATTTTGCAGATGAGGGAGCTGAGGTTCGGAGGGGAATGCACTTCCGCGACCCCCAGTCTGTCTGACCGCAGAGCCCATGTCCCTAACTGTCACCGGACTCCTGTGCTCCACCTGGGGGCTCCAGGGACAGCCGGACAGTGCTGCTGGCCACACAGCTTGCTGCCCTGACTTGTGCAACAGAGATGAGCAATTCGGCTGAATTGGAGACAGAAACTGAAAGTGTGAACGAAGGATCACATAAAAAGGCTGTTTTCCCAGGGGACAGGGAGGACGGCTCTGCTGTGGCACTGGTGGCTCAGGACCTGAGGCCGCAGCAAGGGTCTGCGCCAGCGTTAGCCCTGAGGCCACCAGAACATCGGGGCTAGCGGGGACCGGCTCGGCTGGGCTGAGCAGAAGAAGATGGCTGCAGGTCCTCAGGGCGCACGGAAGCTGGGGCGGCGCCCGCTCTCCCGCCGCGGATGGCGCAGGTACCCCGGATTTGACCTCACACGGCTCCTGGGCCTGGCGCTCAGGGGCGAAGAAGCAGTTCTAAACCTGGAGGTGGCGCCAGAGTTGCAGGAGGAGCTCAGCTCTCCACCGCCGCTGCCTCCAGGCGAGGAGGACCCCTTCCTGCCAGAGGGGCCCAGCCCTGACTCAACACGGGGTCCTGGCAGGCGGCGGTCCGCTGGGCTCGCTGCTGCGGCTCCAGCCCAACCGCCACACCACACCGCCCTGCAGCGGAGCCAGCACCCGCCTCCCTCTGGGCTCTGTGTCAGCCTCCCAGGCCTCCAGGTCCTCCTGCTGGGTCAGGAATCTGGGGACAGCACAGGTCAGGGGGCTACAGAGTGAGACCCTGAGACAAAGGAATCCAACAAAAACAAAATGAAAAACAAAATAAAGGAGGAAATCGCCCGAGGCCCACAGCTGAGCTGCGTCACCAGGCCTGGGAGGCAATTCCATCCCTGAATGAGCCTGCGCAGCCGACAGGGCCTCTGAGAAGCACAGGGCATTGGTGAAACCAAACCTAGCCATGGGTGCTAAGTCCTTCTGGCCACGAGGTGGGTGTGGACCTATTGAACAGAGGGCCTGGCACCTGCCACGTGGTGGCAAATGTGCAGTAGGTGCATAGGAAGGCGGTGAGGCAGGAGGGGACCCCGCTCCACAGGGCAGGCGCCAGGTGGGCCACCACCGTCTCTAGCACACCTGCCCTGAGGGATGCCACCCTGAGGGGCTCATGGGGGGCTGGGACTCTGGAGGACGGAGGGTTTGAACAGGGGAGAGGGCCTGCCCAACAGAGATGGGAGCAGAGGCTGGCCTGTGCTGGGCTGCTCTGTGTCACCGTGGGACCTCCTCCTCTGGGAATGTGGCCAGAAGCATCAGGTCCAAGGCCGAGCTGACCCAGTGTCTGCAGACACGGCAAAGGACCTCTCTTGCTGTTCTCCTGAAGCCCGAGCCTCGGCACAACAGAACGTCCTGCTGTCTCCTGTGTCTCAGAACAAGTGAGCATCTGGGGCTGGGGCTGGGACATGCGTTCCGGCTATCGGGGTGCAAAGCTCTGTTTGGTCTGTTGTCAAGGAAGAGAGGTCGCTTCCTGGGGTTCTCTCACCTGACCCCTTTCCTCACACAAGACCCCTCTCCCTGAAGATCTACTGCGGTATTACTTGTCCTTTCTCCCTTGGGTTGGTCTGGGTGCAGCCTGAGCCCCAGCTTTTGGGCAGACAGAGCTGGGTGCAGACCCTGTCTCTATTCCCTGTTATAGGTGTGATTTTGAGCCCACCTGTGCTCCTCAGGGCCCCCCAGCTTCCCTGCCTGCTCCCTGGGGTTCTTCCTCCACCTGCTTCCTAGGATGCTGTTGTGGTTTGGGTCTGGGATGTGCCCCCAAGCCTCCCATGTTTCGACATGTCGATTACCTATGGAACCGTGTGCTGTTAAGAGTGGGGTCTGGTCAAAAGGGGCCGGACCCTGGGGCTTGTCCCAGGGGTGGACTGCTGGGACAGGACCTGGATGGGTGCATGCTAGCTCTGCCCTCTCCCACAGGGCTCCCTGCCTGCCGTGCTGTGAGCAGCCCCCCTCCTGCCAGGCCTCCACCCTGTGCCTCCACCACTGCTGCTGCCCATGGGTGAACTGAGACCGTTTGAAACTGCGAGCTAAAATAAATCTTTCCTCCCCTAAGCTGTGGATGTCGGGTATTCTGTCCCAGCAACAAAAAAGTAACTAAGACAGAAACCATCCGGGGAACACGCCCACAAACACCTGCGTCACCCTGGAAATCGAAGGCAGGAGTCACCTGTCTCTCATACATCAACGCAGAGTTGGGATGGTCACCAGAAGGGAGGGGCAAAAGGAAACCCAGCTGTACCCAGAGCAGAGGGGCAGTACCCAGCGTGCACAGGCACACCAAGGCACCTAGGGCAACATATCCCCATGCACATCGACAGGGTGCACACGTGTGTGTGCAGATTCACACACGTGCTCACATGAAGACCACACGTGCACCCGCACATGAGAAAGACGGTACCGTGCAAGGTCTGGGAGCCGAAGGGAGGAGGAAGCACAGGTGGGAGCGGAGAGTGGTCACTCTGCGGCTCCTCAGTCCTCCTGGGACCTGGAAGGAGCGAAAGGGTGGCGGCCTGGGACAGACGTGGCTCTGGGGACCCTCTGGGGTCTGAAGAAGCAGAAAGGCCAGTGGAGGACGGGAGTGAAGATCAGAGAGCCGGTGAGGTCTCCAGGGTCCTCACAGGGACACAGGAGAAAAGGCAGGAGCCAGGGGCTGGAGACTTGCCGGGGGAGGTGGCGTCTTGGCCCTTAGGGCGCTGGGGCTGAGGCCGACCCTGGGCCGTCTTCCTGCACCCAGCACTGTTAGGCATTTGGAGCCAGGCTGGCGCTGTGCTCTGCGCTCACAGAGTTGGGATGACGGCGCACGCCAGTGACTTTGACTTTGGTAGGAGCTGGGAACTGGGCCCTGGGAACACACCTGGGCCGGTGCTGGGCCAGATCCCTGAGGCTGGGACGGAGCACAAAGACTCCTTGTTCCTTACCTGGCTGCAGATCCCAAGGCCAGCAGGCCTGTCCCACCCCGACACCATCCTCCCTCCGACAAGCCTTCCTCAGAATGCATCAAAGGATGGGATGCCTGATGACATCGATTACCTCTGTCCATTCATGAGATCCAAACCAAACAGTGTGACCAGCCCTGCAGTGCAGCTTGGGGGAGGTGTGCGTGTGTGTGTGTATGTGTGTGTGTGTGGGGGGGGTGGTTCCTGCCTCCTGGGCCACTTAGGGTTTGATAAAAGGGCAGCAGGAGGAGACCAGGAGGGTGGCAGAGCACACCTGGGGACATGCGGCTGCTCCTGCTGACCCTGGGGCTGGGCCTGCTCTCCGTGGTGCCTGCTGCGTCTCCTCCGCTGAATCCTGCCCACCCTGAGGAGGTGACTTCCCTGGGGAGGGCGGGGGTGGGTCTTGGGTTTTCTGGACTGGGTGAGAGTCTCAGGCTCTGTGATCAAGCCCCAGGTGGAGGTTGGCAGGGTGCCTGGGCTATGCCCCGGGGTCTGCTTAGCAGAGGACTAGGTGCCCAGCGGTCCCTAGGGGAAAGTGTGGCATCTTCCTGCCTTCTGGAGGCTGGGGGCTGGCTGGGCGAGGCCTCCCCAGCCTGTCCCTGGGCAGGCCAGGTGTTGCCAGGCCTGTGGCCCAGGGACCTCTGCCAGCTGATGGGTTCTAGAGGAGCCTCTTCCCTTCCTCGACTGGATTTCACTTCACAGTAAAGGCTTATCCATAACCATCTACATGAAACCGTTGCTTGGCCAGGCATTCGGGGCTGAGGAATTCTGGTGTGTCTTATCGACAACATTTAAGACCTTGGAGATGGTGAGATGTCAACTCAGGTCCCATCCCTGATGGGTAAAGTGCCTAGTTGCATATTCACGTATTTATGGGGGTCCTGGGGATGGAACACAGGGTCTTGGCTCTGAGCCGTGTCCCCAGCTGCTTTGTGTTGTTAATTTGAGACAACATCTTGCTAAGTTGCCAAATTGCCCAGGCTAGGCTGAAACTTGTAATTCTTCTGCCTCAGCCTCTCAAAGTGTTGGAATTACAGGCCTTTGCCACCAGACCGCCTTACCTTTCCTTACCTTTGATGTTGATTTTCTTTCTTTTCTTTTCTTTTTTTTCTTTTCTTTTTTTTTTTTTTTTTTTTTTTTTTTTTTTTTTTTTTTTTTGAGACAGGGTCTCACTCTGTAGCCCAGGCTGGTCCTGAACTCACTATGGAGTCCAGGCTGGCCTTGGACTCACGGCAGTCCTCCTGAGGGCTGGGATGGCAGGCGTGTGCTAGCATGCTTGGCTTGATACGGTGCGTGGGAATCAAACCCAGGGCCTTGTGCTTGCTAAGCAAGCGCTGGGCCACTTCTCTAGCCTCTCCTCGTCTATGACGTTGTCCTTCTGGAAGCTAAGCTGCCGTGGTCCCAAGCAGGTCTCGGGGCCAGGCCAGTGTCCAGGCATCATGGACTTCCTCTTGTACAGGTCCAGCTCCAAGGCTCATCTGTCCTCACCCACGACCACCCCATGGTGACCCTAAGTTCTCTTTTTACCTCTCACAGAGCTGGCCAGCACTGGCATGGGGGTCCCCGCTTCTGTCTCTGCTCTGTCCTGTGCAAACCCCAGGTCTGGATCCTTCTGTCCCCCTCACCACAAGACTGGGACCAAATGTCTCTGACCTCACCCACGGCCCTGAGGTCTTGGGTGCAGAAAAATGAGGCCAAGGGTATGCGGATCACAGGGTGGGACAAGGCGGGAGCTCGATCTGAGGCTGGGTGAGGTCATGTGTTCCAGGACCCTGTGAGGTCCGGCTCTAATTGCTGTTTGGGGTCAGAAGAACAGGGATGAGGTCAGTTCTCAGAGGACCTGGGCACCAACAGGGAAGGAATGAGACACGGCGGGCCCCTGTGGCCTGGTCACAGCATAGCAGTGGTGCTGTGGCTGTCCACTTGAGCAGTCGGTCAGGCCCCAGTCACGCTGTCCCCCTACCCCTCGTCGCTCCTGAACTTGGTCCACTCTTCCTGCTGACCTGTCTTCCGGTCCCGTCCCTTTGAAGACAAGGGTTTGATCTGGTCCTTCAGGTGATTTTTCTTACCTTCCCCCTGGTAGCCTGGAGTGAGCCCCTCACCGGAGCCTCTCCTAGGAGACATGCCCACGGAGGGGCCTGCCCTGGCCAGTCTGACCCAGCCTGCTGCTGTGATTTCCACGTCTCAGGTCCCCCACCCCGCCTGTGCCATGGCCCTGAGCCAGGCCCCTCCTGGCTCTGCTCCCCCTTCATCCCAGCTGGGCTCCCTTCCCTGGCACACCCCCTGCTCAGGGATGCCTCCCCCTTCAGCTGGAAGGAGACTGGTTCGTGGTACGCTGGGCAGGAAACATGCCCATTCCTGAAGAGACGAAGATGCATGCGGTGCCTCCCTTCACGCTGACCAAAAACGAGCACAGGTTGGAGTTCAAGGCCAACGTCATGTGAGTACGCTGCATGCCAGGCTCCCCTCTTCACTCCCGGCTGTGTGGTCACCAACCCCAACCTTCATCTGTATATGGTCCCTGAGCTCAGCCGGCCCCTCTACATGGAATAGGGCATGGTTTCCCGTTATCTTGGTGATGTGCCGGGTGACCTCTGTCACTGTAGAGATGGTGCCCACGTTGACAACGGGCTGAGCACGGAAGACCATGGGCTACCTGCGTGCTCTGTGCAGGGGCGCACTGTGACCCCAGCTTCCCAGCAGGCACTACTTATTCCTGGAGGAGCACCATATAGGCTCGGTCCTAATTTTTATGCCAAGGTAGATCCTTGGGGTCCTTGAGGATCTTGCTCCAGGCTCCACAATCAGGAAGGAGGCCAGGCTGGAACAATGGCATCCCAGGATGGTGGCGGCTGGAAGTTGCTTTTGGAGAACCGTCTGGGCCAGGACCCGGTCTCTATGGTGGGGCATGGCCTGGGGTGGGCAGAGAACAGGGCGGCCCTAAGCTCAGAGTGCAGGTGAGTCCGCAGCTAGGCGTGTAGTGGGGGCTGTGGCCAACAGTTGTTACATATATGAAACAGACCTCACCAGAAGTGAGGCAGTCTATCTGTCATGGGAGCTACTTAGCAAATTGAGGTAGAAGGTTCTCTATTCTGAGGCCAGTTTGGTCAACTTAGCAAATCTGTCTAAAAAGGAGTGGGGGTGGGGACTGGGGATGTAGCTCACTGGAAGAGTGACCCCGCTTCAATCTCCAGTACTGCAGACACAAGCAAGCAAGTGGGCAGCCCGGCCAGGACAGCCTAGGTCTAATTCCCGCCCTAAGCTGGGCAGCTTCCCTTGTCTTCAGAGAACACATCTTGGGCTGAATTGCTCAGGCCTGTGTCCCTGTTGGGTGCCAGTTCCTGCCCAATCACAGCTGCCCATAGGGCCTTTGAAGAAGAGACCCTCAATGTCATTACAGTGTCCCTTGGCAGCCCCAGGCTCCAGGGTCCTTATATTGAATGTGGGTCCCCTGAGGACACTGGGCTCAGACTTGAAGAGCTGGGGCTGGCTGCGGAATGTCATGCCCCAGGAAAAAGTGCTGCCTGTTCTCACCGCTGGGAGCCCTCGGGTGGCAGCCAGGAAGGGCTGGGTAGGCAGCGAGAACCATGCTTGGGTCCTTCCTGCGTTCCAGGAGACCCATAGGATGCGTTGAGTTCAAGCTGCCGCTTTATGCTGAAGCGGAACCTGGCATCTTTCAAACACGTGAGTACCTGGCTGGGAATCACTTCCGCTGGCAGAGTCCCACGTAGAGAGACCTGACGCTTGGGTGTCACCCATTTGTGTTGCCGCAGAGTGGAAGCACACCATCAACGCCTACTTCGTACCCGGGAAGGGCCACGCCATCGCCTACTTCTCGGGCTACATGAACTATATGTCCTACCAGATGATGATGCTGATGGGTGCGTTTGTGCCTTTCCTGAGTCTGCGGGAAGGGACACGGGCCCCGGGGCTCCAGGCATGGACCCGTTGCACGGCCTTCCCGCCCAGCTCCCTGAATGGCCGCCCAGGGAGCCACTCTTAGGATTCTTGAGATCTTGGTGGGAGAGGAATTTGTAATCTCTTGGCCTCTCTCATCCTCAGCTCTCTAATCCCGGCCTGGCTTCAATCCTCAGGACTGTAGCAACAAATGTGTGTGTGTGCGCGCACACACACACACACACACACACACACACACGCAAACCAACAAACACACAAGCGGGCAACTAGCCTGGCCCAGTCCACCCGTGACCCAGGGGGCCCACGGCTCCTTCACTCTCTCCCGAGCCAGCTGTTGGTGTGGACATGTCCCACCCAGAAGATCTGCTTGGACCTTGTTCACCCAAGGGGCCCTGGGGAATGCTGGGAGACATGCTGCTGCCCTAATGGGAGCCTGTGGAGGGGAGCAGAGGCCGAACTTCTGGCCTGGAGAGGATCCTGACCCAGAGGTCATC
The DNA here is from genome assembly GCA_004027205.1 of Ctenodactylus gundi. NCBI lineage: Eukaryota > Metazoa > Chordata > Mammalia > Rodentia > Ctenodactylidae > Ctenodactylus > Ctenodactylus gundi. Next base: position 40,245 of record PVKB01006609.1, read on the forward strand.
AGTGACCATGGGAAGACCCTAGCCTCGACCTGTCACCACCCCTACAGGCCCATCAAAGTCTCACCCCAATTCTGAGACTCACAACTCTCTCCTCGCTTTCTGCCCCCTCCAGTGCACCTGTTTAGAGGGCTCTTCCTGACGTGTGGCTTCAATGGCTAACCCCTCGCTCCTGCCTGGCCCTCTCCTTCCCCATCTGCCTTCATGCTGCAGGCATCTTGCCTCCCGTACCCTCAGGTCTCTGGGAGGCTCTGGACCCACAAGGCCTGGTCATCAGAGGCTTGGGCTGGGGCAGGGAGACACAGAGAGAAACTTCCACCTGCTGCCCACTTGTTCCACCTTGAGGTCATCACTGTGGACTCAGGGACCCTGGCGCTAGCCAGACCCTTCCAGAGGTTCCCTGGTCACTGTCCACCTTCTGTCCTACTAAAGTTTCACCTGGCCTTCACTCTGCCCGGTTCCAGCGAGGACAGACAGGGCTCAGTGTGGGGCGGGGCCTGTGTGTGCAGGAGCCTTGGGTGGGATTTGGAGGTCACGGGGACATTATGACCATGGAGAGGCCAGGATGCAGACTCTGAGGCCAGGCATTCCCAGGCGCAGACTAGGACGATGGAGACCAGGAGGGGACCCTGGAGGAGCCCAGGGCACTGGGGGATCCCTCCCTACTTTCTGTAACGAGCTCTGTGGGGTGGAGGATGAGTTTTTACAGGCCACGCTGGGTATGGGGTCTTGCTCAAGAGGCTCTAAGAGTCTGATGTAGGAGGAGGGCCACAGACAAGTTGTGCTTCTCCCAAGTCATCAAGCTCAGATGCGTCACCTCAGAGGGGCCTGGGCTGGGCGTTCCCGAGCCCACAATGTGCACATGCAGGCCGTTCTGCACCTGCACCTCTGCCCCCCACAGCCAGGGCTGGTGACATCTTCTTGTGATGCCTTCAGCTGAGGGACCCCTGGAGCGGGAGGGCCAGTCAACTGGAGGCTCCTCTCAGGGGGCTCATGTTCTAGTCAAGACACACGATGGTTCCTGCCTGAAGGCTGGCTGCTTCTCAGGAGGCTTGGGAAGGGACAGCTTTGTCCCTGGGTTGTGTCCTCTCAGGGGAGGATGGGGACCGTTGAGCCAGGCGGGACTGAGGGGTCCCGTGCTCCTCGCCACATGTGAATGTGGACCTGGGCGCTGTCTTCCGGCACCCACCTCCCCCCCTCTGGCCCGCAGCCCACACCCTGGATGAAGACCCACATTCCCTGAGGATTTTCAAGGAGTTCGTGGAGAGCAAAAAACTGACGGCTCATGACATCATCAACCCTATTCGAGCCGGTAAGGAGGGGAGATTCCCTCCTTCTCCTCCTGTGACCTCACCACCCTGGCTGCGCCGTCGGGGTTTCTTTCCCTGTTCTAGTTCAGGCACATCCAGCCTAGGGCCTGTCGTTTTTGTCCTTGATTTATTTATTTATTTATTTATTTATTTGAAACAAGGTCTCATTCTGTAGTCCAGGTTGGTCCTGAAGTCACTACGTAGGCCAGGCTAGCCTCAAACTCACGGTAATCTTCCCACCTCAGCCTCCCAAGTGCTGGGATTACAGGCCTCTGCTACCATGCCTGGCTGATTTTTATGTGGTGCTGGGAAATCGAACCTGGGGCCCTGTGCATGTTGGGCAAGAGCTCTAACCACTGAGATACAACCCCAGCCCCTTGACTTTTTAAAATGTTACAAAGAAGAAAAGTTTTATTTTTTTGCCAAATTATTCTTTTTGTTAATAACAATCAGCTTTAGAAATTGGTTATAAGAAAAACAATTTAAACAAAGTTTTAGTACACAAATAGAATACATTAATTATGTTTTATATGTGGTCCCACACAGCTTCTCTTCACGCACACATGCACACACTCACACACACATGTGTAAAAATTGGGCAGCTGTGGGTTGCACATGCCTGTGTTATGTGGATGATATGAATTCCTTCTGCCCCTTGTGTCCTTCTGGGTCTGCAGACCCCTGTGAATTGCCCAGGGATTCTTAGAGCATGGAGAGACCACCGTAGAGATGGACCACCCAGGAAGAAGAATTTGGGGACCCTGTAGCTCTTTGCCACCTGCAGGCAGAGCACCCGCTGGCACGAGTGCCCTGCGCCTACACCTCCCCAAGCTGCTGCCACCAATAAAGCTGGTCAATGTTTCTTGGCTATGTGCATGACACAGGGTCTTATGGGCCTGGAGTTTTTTTTTTTTTAAATTGTAGTACCAGGGATTGAATCCAGGGCACCCCTCATGTAGGCAAGCGCTGTACCACTGAGGTGCATCCTCAGTCCAGATCCTCCTGCCTCAGCCTCCTAGGCGACTGGGATCACAGGTATGAGCTATTGCGTGTGGCCTGGGTTTTGTTTGAAGTGGGCGGAAGATGACCCTCAGACATGACCATAACGGTCATGAAGGAAGAAGCTTCCATCCCGGTCCAAGTTCCCTGCCCGCGAGTGGCATCCCACAGCTGGCAGAACTGCAGGGCACCACAGCAGGACAGGCTGGGCCGCTGGGGACAAGGGGCCAGAAGGCTGCCTGAGGTGTGGAAAGGACACAGAGGGGCAGCTGTAGAGAGGGGGTCAGGTGTTGGCTGGAACCGACAGCAATTCTCCTGACAGCATGAAGATCTCAGCAGGCATACTGAGGCTGGTGTCACCCAAGGGTCCCGGTCCCGTGCTGCTGGGAGCCTTTCTGGACGTGGCCCTGTAGGGTGAGGTAGCCTGGAATCTCCAAATACATCCACTCCTCAGTGTGTGCGTGTTGGCACACGCCCCGACCCCGCCTGAGCAGGAGGCCCGTGGCCGTAGCAGCACCCTGCCCGCTTACCAACCCGGCTGCCTCCGCTGCAGACTCTACAAATTGGAGTTCTGGTCTCCAAAACGAGATGGTTTGAGTCTTGTGCCTGGGCCTACGAATACGTCCCCTTCTGTGAATCAGATCTTGTGAATGACCCAGTGATCACGTAAGAGATGTGACCAGTTTAACTCAACTTACCCATCAATTCTGCAGCCCACAATATTTAATTTAGGGTCTGGTTTCTCACGCATTGCTGCCCTATGGGCACAACAGCCACTTTGCAAGGAGACATCCTCCAGGCTGTCTAGTTTTTGGACTCTCAGAAAGCTTGGCACTTCCTTCTCCCTGGTGTAATCGGAGCGGCCAGTCTGCCCTCCACCCTCATGGTCATGGTCACTACACTGATGGCCCCCCTGTTTGGTTTTCCAACGACTAGCTTCCAGGAGGGGCTTTGTTTCGATGGGCAATCAATCACAGTTCACATTTGACGTCACTGTGGTGTCACTGATGTCACTTCGTGTCCTACCCCGCCCTACCCCATTATTCACTGACGAGATTGTCGACCTCACATTGGTGCCGTACAAGCAGCGTGACTAGGGTCTCAGACATGGGGAAAAACCAATGGGTCACGACAGTGGGGACAACTACGTCACAGCTTTCACTACTGAGGAGTGGAAGATATAACTTGAGCTGGTGGAGAAAGCAGGGAGAGAACGCATTCCCTGACCGGAGAGGCTGGCGTGGCGCCCACCCTCCCCCATGCGCCTGAGAGCTTAGGCTGCTCTTCCTGTCCGACCAGCCAACCCAGCCTGCACTGACACTGTATATACATAGCTCCCATCCTTCTTTGTGTGGGGGTTTCCTGGGCTAAAATCGGGGGCTGGTTTCTTCCAGAGGTGGCAGAGGACAGCTTGCTGAGTGCGGTGGCTGGAGAGGCTGCCACATTGCTAGGCTTGAGACTCAAAGTCAGTCTTCCAAGGCCACAGCTCAGCATTTTCTTTGCTAATGTCCTCTCTCCCATCCGCCACACAAGATGGCACAGAAAAGCAAGGTGACACGGTAGTGGGAGACTTTACAGAGACCAGAGGAAGGAAGGAGAGAGGTACCGAGCGCACACACCACACACAGGGTGGGGAGGGAGAGAGGGGTAGGGAGGGGAGAGCGCGCCGGTGGGGACAGCGGCCAGGGAGCAGGAGGGATGCTGGTTCCTAAGGCAAAGCGCAGGCTGGCAGAAGGGAGCGGGTCACCTGGGTTTGTGCCTGGGAAACGCTAGACGCCTTGCTGAGGGACCCTGAGGCCACGAGGTTGCAGATCAGGGAATGGGGGACAGAAGCCTTGGGAGGATGGGCAGGGGCCAGGCGCTCTTCGACTTCTCTTTTGCAGTAAGGACCTGTGTCGGGGGCGTGGTGTGACACAAAGGTCGGCAGCTCTACTGGCTGCTTTTCTGTGAGCTTCTGAAACAGCTCGTTTGAGAACCGAGTGTGTGACTCTGACCTGGGCCTAATGGAGGCCAACGTGGCCTCTCCTTGGTTGCTCAGCGCTCCGCACTGTCCTTGAGCAAACCCCACTCTCCTGTGCATCTCTTGTAAGGACCCCGTAATGACACCAGCCTACCCGGGTGACCTGGGACACTCTGCGAAGTCCCTGTCGCTATCGGATGCCTGTGACAGTTTGGATCTGGAACCTTTCCCCAAAGCCTCCAGTTTGCAAGGTGGTTCAAGCACGGGGTCAATCCACTGATTTCCTGCTCTTTAGAGGCGGGGCCTGTCCGGAGAGGCGAGTGGGGGGGGGGCTTCTTCACCTGCAAGAGGAAACCCCTTCGCTAGCTCCGCCCTTCGTTCGTTCTTCTTCCTGTCATGAGGTGGCTTCTCCAGCCTCCACCATGCGCCTTCCACCACTGCTGGCCACCCATGAATGGACCGAGATGTCCTGAGACTGCGAGCTACTGTAAACCTTTCCCCCTTCAGTGGCGAGCGTTGGGTTTTGTGTCCTATCAGTGACCAAGTGACTAAGACCAGGCCACCGTGTCCCAGGGCGAGGAGGAGAGGATGGCAACGGGTGAGTTCTCTGGTAAATGACCACGGTAATCTCAGAAACGGCAGCAGGTTTTACAAACAATCCAGCTGTGGGGAGCGGTGAGAGGGGGATGGCACCTTTCCAGGGGGCGCCCACAGGGTGGAGAGACATCTCTGTAGGCTTCTCTAAGGAAGTGATTGAAAGTTTTTTTTTTTTTTTGAGATGTGTTTTACAATACCATCAACTCCACCTTTTAAAACTATGTGAGTCATTTGTCAGTATATTCAGGCGGCTGTGACACCATCACCACCGCCTGATTCCAGAGCTTTTACACCGCCTGAGTGAGGCGGGTTTCCCGTGCTCACCAGCTCTTGTGCCCAGCCCTACCTCCTCCACTGGCCCTTGCCGCCTCTAATCTGCCTTCTGTCTTTGTGAACCTGCCCATTCTGTGCATTTCTCACAGACAGGTGGTCGTCGTGACTGGTTTCTTTCCTGGCGTAGTGTTTCTTGTTTTCTCCATGTCATAGGATATGTCAGAGCTCTGTTCTTTTTTGAAAATGGCAGAATAATGTTCTCTTACCTCCGTGATATCTGCTGCCTTGGTCACCTTCCATTCTCTGAGTCAAAATCCATAACACCCGGAGAGAGAGAGAGAGAGAGAGAGAGAGTGAATGAGACAAAAATATACCCTTTTGGGTCATACCACCCAGTGGTCCGCCTCTTCTGACCACCTCCCAATAGCAAGTTCAGCTATGAACTCATCATTAACTTGCTGATAATATGCCACTGCATAATCCAGTAGTTGTCCAAAATCTCCCCTCTGAACAAAGAGACTTTTGGAAGATATTTTGGATCTCAACCCTAACATTGGGCCCCTGGCTCCCAAAGGGCCCAGGTCCATCTCTAAGAGACACCAAAGTCTTCACAATCCCAACACTACTGAAAGCTCCGAGTTCCAAGTCTCTTCTGGCGGAGATCCTCTTCAGAAGCTGTAAGTGTGAAGGCTCTTTTCAACAATCCACAAGCTGAAATTTAGGCTTTCTGCCTCAAAGACTGAAAAGTGCTTTCTGTGAGCACTTACCTATTCTGTTTTTCTCCACCAATGCTAAGTCATGTTTACCTGTAAACTCAATAACTGTAAAGATGCTTACTTCAAGGATAGTTATACACCTGCCTACAGTTAGATGACAAGAACGCGCCCCGCACTGTGATTTGGGTGGTCATCCCTACCTGTATGCTCTGTTATTCGAGTCAGCCGTTGTGTAACGTTTCTGTATGCTTTTAGAATTCTTAATGGATGATTCTCCACCCTAGTTTTTCTTTCCCCCTAATAAAAGAAGGGACTTCTCAGTGCTGCCCAGCCAATTCACTCACTTCTTTGGGGGAGAGATGAACTCACGTCCTCCTTGGGGAAGTCTCTGAGTTCCAAAGTTTGAAGTAATCAATAATGTGTCTTTGACACGTTTGTCCTTGAAGTGCAGCATCCTGTGAGACTCAAGGCAAACTGTTGGAGCTTCTCTAAAAATAAAAAAGAAAGTTAAATACTTTCGGTGCACAATGGCACGGGGCAAACATCCCCATGCCAAAAGGTAGGCGTAGGTGGATAGAAGGAAATCAGATCAAAGAAAGACCGAAAACCAGCAGGGCGAACACTCAGTCCTACAGCTCCGTGTCCAGCCTACAGGTCAAGTTATGGTGAGTTGAGAACTCCAGAAAGCTTAGGCAACTCTGCCCCATGTGGTCTTGTTGGTTGTAGCCCACGTGGCCTCTCTCTTGGGCCAGTCTACTCACCGATTGCAACAATAAATGGCAGACATATAAAGTTTCTGTCATCTCCAATGTTCTGTGCTGCCCATCACAGCCTTGACTTTACATTTAGAACTTAACAGTTCGCTTTCTCGGCCTTTGGCAGGAACTGTGACCCTGTCACACACTACGCTGCCCAGCCTCCCAGGCCTTTCTCTGAAATCCAGGGAAGCCTCCAAGATCCCATAACTCTTGCATTTCCATCCCCTTAGGGCCAGCACCACGTTGGTGACACCAAGGCCTGCTGGCAGCTGGAGCTGGAGCTGAGGCTCCGCGGACCTGGCCTGTTGTCACCTCTGAACAAGGCCTGAATGGCTGAACTCAGGGAGCCATTTCCTTAGGCGCTCGTAAGATTGGTACCGTTTTCTAGCAATTTTGAAATTTAGGTCCCGTATTTCGGTGTTCGATCTGTTTTGAGTAAGTTTGTATACGTGGTGTCACGAGGTTCAGCTGCATTCTTCTGCAGGTAGATGGTCATCATCCCAGGGCCGTTTGGTGGCTGGCTGCTCGTTCCCTCGCCAGCGGTCTCATCCCTTCCCTGATTCTTGCCCCTGTGATGCTGGGCACTGTTTTCCTCACAGGCCTTGGAATTTGCTCTCCACCTGTGCTTGTCTTCTCTGGTCTGTAGATTCCTGCCCTCTGCCACTGGCCTGGCATCTCACTGTCCTCACGGGGTCCCCTGTGCATTTCTCCACCACTCCTGACACATAGCACTGCCACATCTGTGCGTCACAGCGGAGGCCCAAGTCTCACATTTGCCCTTTTCCTCAGCGAGTCTCCCTTGCTCTGTTGGGTCCCTTCTTGGCCAACGGTAGAAATTCCCTCTAGGCTTGGAGTTGCTGTGACCACAGTGACATTCATCTGCTTCCCTGGCTCAGGAGTCACAGCTTGTGCCACGTGGGGTCTCGTGGAGACCCTGTTTCTGGTGCGTGTTGCTAGAGACCAAAAGAATAGGTGAGCTCACCCTCTTACAGAAAGCACTTTTGAATCTGTGAGGCAGAAAGCTTAAACTTCAGCAATGTGGCTTTAATTAACCATTGTACCAGTTTTGGACCTGCTTTTAGTGATTTTGTATAAATGACTTGCTTCCCCTAATACATTTCTCCCACACTGTGGCTTTTATCTTCCCCCAGTAAATATGTGAAGGGACCTCTGTGGGCGGATCCGCGACCAAACTTGCCCCTCCTTGGGGGAGTGAGTTCGTGTAGTGGTCTGCAGAGTCCCTGGTCTCTGAGGCTGGATTTGTGTCCTCGTCCTCTGTCCTGGAACGTGACAGGGTCCCGTACCTGAAACCACTCTTTTCGCATGTTCTGACGCATCTGTGACTCTCGCTTTTTGACTCTCAGGTAGATGTCACCGAGTTGTCATTCTGGGCTGGCCTATCACCATATTTTCTCAAGTGGTCTCTGCTTTTACGTTTACCTCCCTCCCTAAATCTGTCCTCTCCGTAGTTCAACTCCTGGAGTGACCATTTGAAAGACATCTCAATCCTGACTCTGTCAGAACCCTCCAGAAGCTCTCTTTTCACGCTACAGTAGATGTGAAAGCACGTACAGTGTCCCACAGCCCACCACGGTCAGTCCTGTGCTCCCTGTGTCCACGTTCGGCCAGTCTGCCCCAGTGGCAGCTACTCAGGGCACTGTTCCCTTCTGTCTGCTCCCAGTACAAGCCAGGCACCCAAGCCTCCCGGAGGCTCCTCCACAGGGACCTCTCTCCTACTTGTTCAGTTCAGTTTTCGAAGGCCGCCATGGTCAGGCCAACTCCGCTCCATGTAAAGCTCAAACACCCTGCTCCCCACGCTCATCCAGGGTGTGCCTTTGGCCTTTTCCCCCTAGCACTTACTGCCTTGTAAAATTATGTTAATTAAACATCCATCAGGAGAGAGAACCACGCCGCCACCACCGTACATTGCACAGGGAGCATTTGTTTAGTAAACAAGGAGCAATGCTAGAAAAAACAGCTCTGGGTTGTAGGCAAGCAGGAAAGGAAAAAGGGAGTGGTGGGTGGAATGGGGGACCCCACCCACACGGCTAGGTTGTGATTTGTGGAGACAGCGAGACCTGGGCTCACAGAAGAGGGTCACGGTGCGTTGGGTGGCCTGGGGCCGTAGATGGCCATGGTCAGGACACAGGACAGTGAGTAGGAGAACAGAGGCTAGCCGTGGCCTCTCTGTCCTGCCAGAGGGGCGTGGACTGGGGCCGGTATTCACGGGGAATCCGTGTGCATGGTGCCATCAGGTCTCAGTAAGAAGCCATCCACACAGATTGTCTCAGTCAAATCCTTTCCACTGGGACACAATACCCAATAACCATAACCTTAGGGAGAAAATATTTATTTTAGTTCACAATTTAAAGGTCTCAGTCCATCTGTGGTCAGCGGGCAATGGCGGAAGGGCATGGCGGAGCGCCTAGCTGGAGAAAGGCTATAGGGCATGGCAAACAGTGAGGAGCAGAGGGGTGGGGAGGGGCAAAGATATGTAGAGTTGGGTGTTATGCATCCAACGATCACCCTTTGAACCAGGCCCTGCCTCTTAAGAGTACAGGGAATCATCAGTGGCGTTATGGTCTGGATCCGGAGTCTCCCCCAAAAGCTTTGTGTATTTGGGTGTTGTGGGCTAACTATAGAGCCCTGTGCTGTTAAGAAGTGGGGTGTGGCAGGAAGGGGTGGGTCACTGGGGCTTGGGCTGGAAGTTGTGGATCACTGGGGTTTGGCCTGGGAGGGGTGGATCACTGGGGCTTGACCTGGGAGGGTATATACTAGCTGTACCTACCTTTGCTCGCTTGGCTTCCAGTCTGCCATGCCGAGAACAGATTTTCCTCCTTCCAGGCCTCTGCCACGTGATTCTACCATTGCCAGCTACCCATGAGTGGACTGAGACCTGTGAGCTAAAATAAATCTTTCCTCCCTTAAATTGTGGCTGTTGAATGTTCTGTCCCTGCAGCAAATAAGTAAGATACATGTTTTAATCCGTGGGATCCAGTTACCCCTCATGATCTGGTCACCTTCCAAATACATATGGCTTGGGGATATTCCAGTTTCAAGTCCTAATGGGGTCTACTGCATGCATAATGGGGTCTGACGCATGTCCCTATGTCCCCTACGTGTGCTACTACCCCACTATACAGCAGGAAGAAGAAAAAGAAAGAAATGAAAGCTTGCTGGACAGGAATGGAGGCCCGTCCTCCCAAGCCTCTCCTGACCAAGCCTGAGATTCTACCAGCTACAAAAGGAAACTTCCTACAGGGTCCTTGTCCCTCGTCACAGGCGAGCCTCGGTCCCCGGCACTGCACTGCACTCATCCACTTTGCCTCTCTGCCTCCTAACCTGAGTGCATTTGGTTTGTTTGCTATACAATGCAATTCTGGTGCTTAAAAGACCCCTGGGCCTCATAGAAAGTGTGTAAGAACCACTAAGCATGCACAGATCTGTGTTATGCCTGTAGAGCCACGCGTGGTGTCATTGCATCTCATGACAATATAAACTTTTATTAACCCATTGTCATCTTGACAGATTTTTGAGGTATTTCTAAGATATGTAAGTAAAGTTATCCTTGGACACCTCTACCTGTGTATGTGCAGGCCTGTGCATGTGGGGAGGACGCTTGCAGGGAAGCTCTGAGTCATAGGATGTGTGCATTTAAAAAAGAAGTTCATGCTCCTGGTGACATTCAAATAAAGCTTTTTATTGTAAGATCGTTACAGAGTCTTCAAAGAAATAATAGAGATTAGACATCCTACTCTCCTGTTAGGCTCCACTAATATTTTTTCTGAACCACGGGGCGGTATCACAACCAGAAACCACATCGATGGGACCAAGGTAGAACTCGTCACCACAGACCCCTGGTGCACCCTTTAGTGCTGCCAGCATCCAGCAACCCGGCGCCCGGCAACTGCTGGTCTATGCTCTGTACAATAGGTCTGCCCTTCCAAGAGCTGTACTGATAGAATCACACAGTGCTGGAAACCGGGTCGTGGCCTCCTCCTCCGGGTCCCTGGCCACGCCACCTCTGGGGAGTAGCTCACCCATAGCAGGTTCCTTCTGGTTCTTCTCCTCTAAAGTCCATTTTATCTGATATTGAATTCATTCCTTCTGCTTTATTTTTTAGTGCTTGGACATTCTATCTTTTTTCTGTGCTATAATTTCTCTGGCCCCCAGACCAACGTTTTTTCTTCACCTGCTGCATGGCGATCACCCTGAGCTCCTTTGCTCTTTCCTGCTGGCCCCACCGCCAGGGCGGCATCTACCTCTCCATTTCCTACCATCTCCATTCAGCTCTCTAAATCGTTTATATTTTGGAGTTTACATAGAAGAGAGACCATGTGATACTTAGCCGTCCGTGTCCCATTTATTTTCTGGAGCCTCGTGGTGTCAATCTCGGGCCATTTTTCTACAACCGACTCACGTTTATTCTTCTTTCTGATGTGTTAGTTGTTCTTTCGCCCTCAATTCTGGCCCACTGTGCCGTATGTCTGTGTCTGTGCTAGTATCGTGTGATTTTCAGAAATCACCGTTGTTCTGTGATAAAACCTGAAATCTGGGATCTTGACTCTTTGCTGTTGTTGCTCAGGACTGCCTTGTCTCGGGTTCTGTGGAGGATAATATTGATATTTTGATTGGAACTGTATGAAATCTGTGTATCATTTTTGGTAGTGTAACCATTTTGACAATACTGGTTCTGCCTCTCCAGGGACAAAAAACGTCTTTCCATTTTCTAGTGCTTTCTTCAGTTTTTTTGGAGTGCTATAGTTCCCCCCCCCCCCACCATTGTATTGATATGTATGGACATATGTGCTACATAATGTTTACGTTGAACTTGAGTATTTTGTGCACATATATATTACGTCAAAATTATAAATCCCTCCCCTCTCCCTCTTTGACCCACCCCCTCTCTCTTCCCACTAGCTCCCACTTTCCCCTCCCCTTTAGTTCTATAAATGACTGTATTCGGGGTTCCTCACATTCCAGAAACCACTCGATATTTAACTTTCTGCTTCTGACTCACTTCACTGAGCACGATGGTCTCAGGTTGCCTCCATTTACCTACAAAAGTCTCAAAGCTGTCTGTCTTTACAGATGGAGAGTATTCCATGGTGTACATGTACCACAATTTATCCCTTGGTCTGTTGATGGGTATTTTGGGGTCTTCCACATTTTAGCTATTATTAATTGTGCTTCTATGAACATGAGTATACATATATCTCTGTTATATGATGCTTTTACCTCTTTTGGAAAAATTCCCAGAAGAGATATGGTTGGATCAAAGAGGATATTTACTTTCAGCCTCTTGAGGAATTTCCATGCTGCCTCCCATAGTGGTTGTACCAGTTTGTAGTCCCACCAGCAGCGCAGGAGGGTTCCTTCCCCCCACAGCGTCACCAACATTGATGGCTGTTCTAGTTCTTGACACGCACCATTCCCTCAGGGGTTAGTGGAATCTGAGTGGATGTTGAACATCTTTTCATGTATTTATTGGCCATTTGAACTTCTTCATCTGAGAACTGCCTGTTCGTTTCCATTGCCCATTTTTAAAATCAGGTCTTTGAACCTGAGGGGCCTGTTTTTCTTCAGTCTCCTGTATGTTCTAGTTATTAGCCTCCTATCTGAGGTATAGGTGGTATATTTTTTCCCCATTCTCTTGATTCTCTCTGCACTCTGTGATAATTCCCTTTGCCATGCTAAAACTTTTAAATTTGATATGATCCCATTTATTGATTTTGGGAGCTATTTATTTTGCATTGAGAAAGTCCTTGCCTACATTAGATCCTTTAAATTTTTGTCTAATTTGTCTTGCAGCAGGTTCAGTGTTTTAGTTTTGATATCTAGGACTTTGACCACTTTCATTTGATTCTTGTTACACAGTGACAGGTGTGTGTCTAGATTTATTCTTCTTGGGGAGGATTTCCAGGTTAGGCTATTATTTCTCCAGTGTGTGCTTTTTGCTCTTTTATCAGAGATCAAGTAGCTGAGGACACTTGAGTTTGTCTCTGTGTCCTCAGTTCTGTTCCATTCATCCACCTGTCTGTTTTTGTGCCAGTACCATATAGTTTTTGTAACTGTTGCTTTGTACTATAACTTGATTTCTGGCATCATAATGCCTCCTGCCTTTGCCTTGTTACTCAGAATTGCTTTGGCTATTCTAGGTCTCCTTTAGTTCCATTTGAATTTAAGGATTGTTTTTTCAAGTTCTGTGAGAAAAGTTGTTGGTATTTTGATAGGGATTGCATTGAATCTGCACATCAGTTTGGTCATTACAGTCATTTGACTGTATTAATCCTGCCTATCTAAGAACAGGGGATGTCTTTCCATATTCTGACGTCTTCTTCAATTTCTTACTTGAGTATAATACAGCTTTCTTTGCAGAGGTCCTTCGCTTCCTTGGTTAGGTTTACTCCTAGGTATGGAGAGCTATAGCTTTTGGTATAGAGGTCCTTCTAGCTACTAGCCTTGGTTAGGCTGATTTATAAATACTTAACTATTTTTCGAAGAAACGGTGAATAGGTTGTTTCTTATTTTGTTCTCAGTGGCTCATTGTTTTTCATTATTTTCGAGTACTGACTTCGTGTCCTGCTCTTGTGCTGAATTCGTTAGCTCTAAGCGTCTTCTTGTGGAGAGGTTTTGGGTCTTTTACATGAAGAACCACGTTGTCTTCAGACAAGTGCATTTCCACTTCTCCCCTCCCTCCTCAAGTCCCTTCTATTTCTTCTTCTTGTCTGATCAATGCAGCTAAAGTTTCAAGTAACATTGAACAAGAGCGATGAGAGAGGACACCTTCGTCTTGTTTCTGATTGTGGAGGAAATGCTTTCTTTCCCCCCACTTAGTGTGATTTGGGTGCAGGTTGTCATTCATGGTAACTGTCAATTTGAGGTAATGTCATTTGATACTTATTTTCATCAGTTTTTAAAAAATCACGAATAGATGTTGGAGTTTGTCAAAGGCGTTTCTGCATTATTGGGTTTATTATGGGTTTCTCTGTCTTTCTTCCATTTATGTAATGAGTGACACTTTTTGATTTATGTATGTTGGGCTCTCCTGCAAATCTGGGACAAAGCCAAAAACTCGGTGTGTACCTTTTAAAAATTTTTTTCTTTCTCCCCCATTTTATATGTATGTGTTACGTAATGTTACATTATGTCTACACTGGACTTGAGAATTTTGTTCACATACACACTGCATCAAAATTACAATCCCTTCCTCTCCCCCTTTTGACCCTCCCTCTCCCACCCCCTCATCCCTAATTCTCACTATTACCCACATTTGGTTTTATAAAATGACTGTATTCTGGGTCTCTCATATTAGAGAAACCGTTTGATACGTAACCTTTTGTGGCTGACGTCACTGAGCATGATGGTTGCAAGTTGCCTCCATTCACCGCAAAAGCCTCCGCCCCGTCTGTCGTGATGGACGAGTAGTGCTCTGCTGTGCACGCACACCACAGTTTTCGCATCCATGGGTCTCTGATGGGCACTTGGCATCTGCCGGGTCTTAGCTATTGTTGGTTGTGCTGCTGTGGACATGGGTATCTCTGCTATATGTTGCTTTTAACTCTTTTGGAAAGATTCCTAGAACTGGTATCAATGGATTAAATGGAATATTTATTTTCAGCCTTTTGAGGAATTTTCGTATTTCCTTCCATAATGGCTTGGCGTGTACGCTTTTTAATGATATGATGCAGTCTCTTTGTTGGGAATTTTGCATCTGTGTGTGTTAAAAAATTGGCTTTTAGTATTTTCTCTTTGTGTTGTATTTCTGAGGTTTTGATTATGATATGTCGTGGTGAGTGACATTGCTGGTGGAGGTGATTTGGTGTTCTATAAGCTCTTTGTGTGGGGAATGTGGGCTGGCCACAAGCTTATTTGGCACATGTCTGGGGGACACTCAGATCCGGCACTCTAGGTCACATTTCCTGTTTGAGGCATACCTCATGGACCTATGTCCTGTGACGCTGACCAATCTGCTCTGGCCTCGTAGCACTTCCTGCTTGTTCTCCTTTCTCCTCTCCTTATTTGGTAAAAGCTTGGTCTAAATCTCTCTGATTGGGTATTCCATACCCTTCCACATGTGTGATTGTATTTAGGTCCAATCACTTCCTGATTAAAGTAGACTGTGTTCTCCGAAACAGGTCGCCGGGCTGTGCTTCTCCTAGTCCAACCCTCCTCAGCTGTTCAGGGGTCTCAGAACCCCAAGACCACATCTTTGTCCCTGAAAATTAATTTCTTTTCCTAGATTAGGGAAATTTTATTGCATGATTTTAGTGAATAAATTCTTTATACCTTCGGTGCTGTCTTCTGCTCTTTCTCCCACACCCATAATTCTGAGATTGATTCTCTTTGAATCATCTATTAGCTGGTGTGTCCAGCTACTTTGCTCATTTATAACTCTGGAGTCGTGCCCAACTATAGCAATTGTTTCCTCAGCCTTGTCTGCAAGGTCTGAAATTCTGTCCTCCCAGTGCCCAAATTGACTTCCCCTGCTTTCAAGTGAGTTGTTCATACCCTGAATTTTAGCTGGATTTCTTTTCAAAATTTCTACTTCTCTATTAAAATGTTCCTTCATATCTTGCATTTCCTTGTTTACTTCAGCCAGCTTTTCCCTGGGGAGATACGCGCAAACATCGATTCTCCCCAAATAGTCCATCTGGGTGAGCCACTGAGCTCATCAGGTTTGCTTACAGGGGTTAGATGCAGGGGAACGGAGGGGCACCCTCAGGAGCAGGGGGAAGGGGTCACTTAACGGAGTGTACGTGAGTCAGAGACCGGCACACCACTGAAAAGCCCTCCTCGGGCAAGATGGCGCCCAAGGGAAAAGAACTCCCACTTCCCTTGCCTTCCCGGTCGGCCACTGCTCTCTTCTGGGGACACCCCCCCCCCACCCCCCCCACCCCCACGCACTGCAGTTCCTCTTTCTCAGAACTCTCTCTCACTCAGGCTCTTTGCTCCCTCTTAGGGCCCTTTCTGTCCCTCGGCCCATCCACGAAGAGAGAGGTACATTTTACAGGTGCCTTGCCCACAGGTGAAAAAGGTCAACCTACCAATGAAGGCCATGGCCAAGGTCCATTACAGCTAAAAGGCCATGGCCAAGGTCCACTACAGCTAAAAGGCCATGGCCAAGGTCCATTAACAGGTAACAGGGAATGACCAAGGCTTATTGTATCTCTAATGAGCATAGGGTTTGATTAACTAATTAATTAAAAAACTGGATTTGTGTAGTGAAACTGTTGCTTTTGCTAAAAGCACAATTTAAAAATTATAATTTTCCTCATCTGCATTCTTCCTGTCTTTACTTCTGCCCCAGTGACCACAGCAGGGTCAGAAAACCCCGAAATCAACCAGCTCAGGCTCCTCCCAGGGGGGAGGTGGAGAATCTACAGGAAGAGCAGGTGTGGAGGGGTCAGTCACGTGAGAGCCGGCGAGCAGCGTGGGGATGTCACGGAGGTTTGCTGTGGGCAGGGCCGGTGGGGCAGGGGCCTGCGGAATCCACTGGAAAGCCAACCAGGAGGTGCTGCCCCACTGTGCTGACCTCCACTGGACCTGCTCCTTGTCAGTCAAGTACCAAGGGCCAAGAAGAGGACCCTGGGGACCACAGGAAAGCCCTTCCTCCCTGTGACCCTGCAGGACCCTCTGGGGACAAGCTCTCTGTTCTGACTGCAGAGAAAAAATGTCCACAGGGTCCAGTCCTGGGAAATCTCGCTGTTCCCTGGTTTCTTTTCCTGTGTCCATGCCAGGATGATTCCCTGTGGACACCCAAGTCCCTGGCCTCCCCTCCACACAGGGACCTTATTCCTGGCCGCCATCCCCTCCAGAGGGGGCTCCTCTCCTCACACCGGCTCCTCCCCATGTTCTGGGTTCAGTGAATGAGCCTGAACAGACAAACCCAAAATCATGGTGGCTCCAT